>JAVTVY010039898.1:0-179888 GCA_036873755.1 Hanleya hanleyi | reverse complement strand
TGAAATGTTACCGTAATGACAATCACAGAAGATCAACTGGAGAAACCCATACAAGTATGGGGTAG
Organism: Hanleya hanleyi; assembly: GCA_036873755.1. NCBI lineage: Eukaryota > Metazoa > Mollusca > Polyplacophora > Lepidopleurida > Hanleyidae > Hanleya > Hanleya hanleyi. The sequence goes on along the minus strand of JAVTVY010039898.1, from coordinate 179,823 downwards.
TTTTACCTGTACCCGACCCAGGGTATTTAGGATCGCCATCTGTACTTGCGTATTTGTAATTTATGTTGATTGATTTGAGTGAATACGAGGTTGCATCACATCTAAACCTATCTAATCCATGACAGTAGAAGCATCCTTAGTAGATTAGTAGATTATTGTCCTAATAGAACCAGACCGCATTTCTGTCGGAGATGAAAGCATTTGAGGTGGTTATTTTTTGTGTGGGGAGCTGTACTGCGGTAATGATTTCACTCGTAATATAATCTCCAGCAGAGGACTCCAGAATGTGATAGAATCTATAAGGTATTCGTCGAACTCATGGCAACGAAGAAACATGTTAATTTGTAAGTGTCTGTCCATTCATCTGTCTATCTATCAACTGTATTCTCCATGTGCGGTATCTTCACTTCTGTAAGATATGAATTTTGATCGAATTTTTGGTATGTTGATACCCCAAACTTGAAAGAAAGAATAAAACTTGTGAATTTTGAGGTCATTGATCGAGCTCAGGGTCATCGAAATGTCAAGGAAGCAGCTATCATTGTGTAACAACTGTATGTATATATAATATACTTGCAAATCCACACCATTATTTAAATTTGAGTCCCGGGTGTTAAAAGGAAGATGACCCTACACGTGTGGTTTCCGGGTGTGAAAAGGAATAGGAACCATACGTCGTGATATGACTGAAATATTGTTGAAAGCGACGTTAAATCATATTCATTCACTCACTCACTTAAACTTGAGATCGCAAATATTAAACCCGCCGGTTACTGTGCGGGAGTATGTTGAAGTCCCATATGGGTCCTTAATGTGTATAGTCCTACACAGCCTAGCTCATCGCATGCATGGATATATACATATATGTTTGTCCCATAATATGTAAAATGTCCATAGGATAGAGCCATCGGATAGTAACTGTATATTACACACGTTAGATATCGGTTCCAAATAATGTGATTGGTCAATACAGTTTCATTGAGGAGTTTCGACCAATGAAAGGCTACAACCGACCGGACTACTTCTTTCGCGAGCGACGTGTTCAACTTCTCCACCGGTAACCACGAGAAGAGATCACATATCACTGCGATGCTGCGCTCATTCGAGCGATTTTGATTTACTCGTTCGTGTCGAGCAGCAGAGTGCCAACAACTCGAAGAGCATACAATTGTTGAAATCACTGTATTTGAAATTATGTTCATTCTGCATTATAATGTATAATGCAGCATTAGAATTAAATGTATTTTTATTTTCATCAGAACGAGTGAGTGAGTGCGTGAGTAGTAGGGTTTAACGTCGTTTTCAACCTTGTTTCAGTCATATCACGACGGTGCCTACATGTGCCAGAACACGAGTGTTCAGTTCCTATTACCCTGGACATTGATCAGCCCAGCCAGTACAGCACCCGGTCACCCATCCAAGTATGGACCGAGCTTAACGTTGCTTAACTTCGTTGATCTGACGAGAACCGGTGTGTTCAACGCTATAAGCAGAACAACTGAAGAGTGTACCGTATTGAAGAATGTTTCTTTGTAGACGTCACAGATTGACTGTGGGCTCGATTAACCCGGGGTTACTTAGCCCTCACCTGAATCTAATTCGATAATGATGTCATAGATTGGTAGCCGAATATTTCCCGTATCAGCCTTGAACCGAGTAACTCTGGTTGCTCTGTCGAACTTACTGCAAAGGTCGAACTCAAAACATGGTGGTCTCAAAAATGATTGGTCCAGTGCAGATAGAAAATAAATGTTTGAACAGTTACCGATAAAAATCGCTTTATGCATGTTGTTCTATTACAGCTACAGCTGCCAAAGAGTTAGTTAACGTTTGAACAGTTTGTGTTTTTCGATTCTGTTTGTATCCTACACTCCGCCGTCACCCGATCCCCCCCCCCCCCCCCCCCCCCCCCCCCCCCACCCCTTATCCAGCTGTACAACGATCGATGTGGTGGGGCTTTTGACCGTTAACAAAAGAAACGCATCGCCGGAAGTGACGTTATCGCCGGAAAAGACGTCCTCGCACGCATGTTCACTCTAGCTGGCGATACCGCCGATATCTTATAGCTTGTAAGTGACGTCATCAGAGGGTCCACAGAGCGCCGCCTTGCACCATGAAGTCACTCCCGCCGATGACGTCGCTTCCGACAATGTCGTTGCTTCCGGTGATGACGTCACTGACGATGGATATGATAACGACGGTATCACCAGTGGAGGGCACATGCGTGCGAGGATGTCATTTCCGAGATGACGCCCCTTCCGCCGATGAGATCTCTCTCATCAAGATTCAAAGTCCACCTCTTTGATCGATGACGCCGGACAGGATAAATTGGTCTAAGTCTCAATATAACTTGAGCCAGTCTCAATATCCGTGATATTTCCTTTACCAGGAATATTGGTATGCGGGCGTGACTCCGAATCCCACTCCTGACACACAGCATTTCACTGACCACAATAATCACATTCAACGCCCAGTGCCCTATAGGGGAGATAAATCTACCAAGGCCGACATACATGTATATATGTATTACATGTATGGGAGGCGGAAGATTCGTGGATGCATTCAGGATCGATAATAGATCACAGGCATTTGATAAGGGTCAGTATAAGATGGGTATCTCAGTAATATCCTAATTATCCGTGGTAGTTATGTATCTACATATATGGACCCCAACAACTAAGGTCGCAGACAAGGTACCGCACTGTCCATTACAACCCGAATTTAGATAGAAATTTCCAAGGGAAAAGTCACAGTTCATACTTTGCACATACCTGCTGCATTGATTTTAATTTTTACTGCAACAAAAAGATGTATTTCGTGTAACTCGACAAATATGGTTGAAACAATTTTCTTAACAACGTTGACCGAACATGAGGAGATACACGGCATTTGATAGGCCAATATCGCTGTCTCTGTAAAAGTCAACATTTCCGCATTCCATGGAATTTGTGATGACCGTAGCAACCAGTGCATTGACCAATCAAACGACTCGTACTTGTTACGTTTCGGAAAACGTTGTTAAGAGAATTTCAAACAAGATGGCGAGTGATTTACCTTCACTCCGTGTTAGAAGAATGGGGTATATATAACATTATGACAAAGTGAATATATAAAGTTTTATTTGTTACTATACCGACACAAAGGTCAATTGTGATTCATTTATCAATGAATAACTAACTGTGGGCCAGAGATCATCCATCCATACTGACTTCATGTTACTAGTATATGGGGTATATATATGAGAAGGGCGAGTACACTACACATGACATACATATCATTTTAATCATTACAAAGACAAATTGGTGACTGATGACAACCCATCCATTACTGACCCTTATCAAATGCCTGTGTAATAGATCCGTGTTCCGATCCAGGCCAAGGTCATGATTATGTTTAACGCGCGCACTTCAGTGAGCAGCAAGAAAACGCCGAGAAAACTCACAATTTTCTGTTGAACAAAACAAGGTAGGAAATATGTGCGAAATTATACAATTTACAAATCACGGCGAGGAATACATGCCACATAAGATGAAAGCCGCTGGTATAGTTTTCTTAGATATAAGTTTAATTTTCTCAAATGCTTAAGTTTTTTCAACATTGTGTGTTTACTCTTGTGGCCTTTTGCTGGCAGCCCTCAAACATGTTATTGTGAGGTTTTCCATGGGACAGAGAACATTTTGATATATGACTTTACTACATTCAAACGTAATTATACACCAAATAAAAGATACATTCATAAATTACACGATTTTCAATAATTGTCACTACGTCTGATCATTTGTTAACCCACTATTGTTGTTTAGAAAATTGACTGGAAATGACAATTCCCCATTAGACGCTTGATTACCAGTGCAGATTTTACTATTTTAATAAACAAAATATATCAAGCAATTTGCAATATTATTTGAGAAAAAATTAAAATACAGTGTCAACTAACTTGCTAATTTTTATATAAGGGCTCTTGCTGAGAAATTAGATAACAAATGCTCATTCAGAAAAGGAATAGTTAAAATCAAACACTCCTATTATGCACAGACTTACCTGGTATATGTTTAAATACTATATAATATGCATTTGGTGTGTGATATATGATTATATATTTTCTGAAATATTTTCACTATTTGTGCGAGAACGTTATGGGGGTTTTTTTTTTTTAACCACACTCGTTAGATAAACCCCATATGAAACTATAAAGCTCGTTTCATGTGGGTTTTATCAAACTTAGGGCTCCTATATATACAGCCATCCTCGCGTTAATTTGAGGGTCATGCACTGTGGCATGTTGTTGATGTGGTTCAAATCTTGATTTTACTCTCTAAAAAATTTGCAATATTTTGAAGTTAGCAAAATTTCACATCTAAATGTAGGTATGCTGGACTTAAACCTGGTTAATATTAATAATAAAACAATCCACAATTCTGTTACAACAACAACATGCCGCAGTCACCGACCCAATCATGTTTTCTTCATGTACAATGGACCATGCATTGACTAAATTGCAATGCCATTTCACACTAAATCTTGAGTCTGATACTGAATAAGAATTTAAGTTGTTATTCATGGCAATTGCCCTTCAACGTTAATTTCTCTGGTATGTGCAAAATGTTTCCTTCAAATAATTGCTACTTTATTACCTGCGGGTGTGAAGTTGTACCTCAGACTGCCATTTTCAAGCTGATTAATGTGAATGCCTAGACAAACTATACTATGTGTACCGTACTGGTGTAATTATAGTAAATATCCATGGAATTAACCTGCTATTTCAAGAAAGGATCATTGTACTTATATTAATGACAATTCTGCTCACTTTCAGTGGAGAAGATGCCATTTAACACCATTTGAAAGTATTCATTCCTCGTAGGTTCATGGATAATCTTTTTTTTTTCAAAATAAAAATTCCGTGCTTGATATGAACTCTTGTATACATGTAGCTTCGTTCTATATCATTAAAAGAACATTGAAATGTAGGCTTATAGTCCGATGTTTGTTTGAACTACTTTTCATCCACTCTACAAAAAAAAAATCTGATGGATCTTATTTCCCGTATCGGTATTATGTTTTCAATGAATTCGGTTAGTCTTATGCGTCAAATACTTGCTGTGTGTTTCAGATAGATGACATGATGTCTCAGATAATGAGTACTAACTGGCAATCAAGGAAAACAGTGGCTGAGTGTAACCGATATATGCTAGAAAATGAGATACGATTTGATATCACATTCCTGGTGGGCGAGAACCGAAGACGAATATCCGCTCATCAATACGTCCTCATCAGCCGCAGTTCCGTATTTCAGGCTATGCTATGTGGCCCTCTGGCAGGGAAGGAAGCAGAGGTAATCGAAATACCCGATACACCCGAAGAGGCTTTCAAACTACTTCTAAGGTAACCCAATGTATAATAGAAAATCGGAGACTATTTGTTCTGGATTATATGTTGGTTTAGGTTTTGATTACCCTTTACCGATTCATCGGCCATGATGTCTGGATACAGTGTGCTTTCCGACCGAGTTTAGTGAACAAATTGCTACGGGAGAGAGCATAGGGGATACTTACTCTCCCCAAAACTGGTTATGTGTCCAAGTTTAAAAATGGTCATGAGGCACAAAGCATTTTGGTGAAGATATGTTGATCCCGTGCATGGTTAAAATTAAATCAAATTCAGTTCATGTTTACCTTGCCATAGGTCTGTCTGTTATTGTATTTTCATTACAACCGCCCATATGGTGGGTATACGTGGTCACTCCTTTCTGGAAACTAAACCATTCTGGCATCATGGTTATCTAACAACTATACCGGTACGTTCATTGAACACGTCTCCCCTTTGCAGGTACATGTATTACGGAGAAGTTGAAGTAAGCCCAGAATTCGCCCTGAGTACCCTTTATGCTGCCAAGAAGTACGATGTTGGCGGATTAGAAGATATACTCATCTCATGGCTAGACGAGAATATCACAGTTGAAACTGTATGTGTCATCCTAGACCAGGCGATAATGTACGACGAGAAAAACCTGGAGGAGAAGTGTCTACTGTTCATTGACAACCATGCGAGTGTTATTATTCCTTCTGACGAATTCAAGGGTATGACCAAAGACAGTTTGGTGAAGGTTGTGGGTCGGGATTCCTTAGTAGCGGATGAGGATAAGATATTCGAGGCTGTCATGGAATGGTCCAAGGCCGAGTGCTCCAGACGTGATTTATTCTTCGACGGCAAATCACAACGAGAAATCCTTGGCGAAGCTATCAACTTGATTAGATTTCCATTACTGGACAAAGAATTCTTCACGCAAACTGTGAGTAAATTTGGAATTCTATCGCTCGAGGAATCTGCACAGATTTGTGAAGTAATAGACGGGGAATCGGACACCTGTTTAGGGTATTCCTCAGAGCCAAGGATCCCTTTGAAAATGAAAGTTTTGCGATATGCATCGCCTGCAGCCGAGATGAACTGGGGTCAGCTTTTCAAAGGTGTAAGGCATGGCTTTCGTTTTTCCTGTGACAAAACCATCAATCTCATTGGAGTCGGTGTGTATCCTCCTCTCTTCAGTAACGGACCATGCGATGTGACAGTTGAGATTCTTGAAGACAACGAGCATATAGGAGGGGGTTCGATCACGTTAGAACCAAGCATGTCATCAGATCCTCGTCCAGTTCTATTCGAGGAAGAGATTCATGTGTCAGCTAAGGAGGAGATTGACGTGGTAATTCAGGTACAGTGCTCCAATCCTTGCGTCTTTCATAACGGCAGGGATGGTATGGATACCGTCCACAACAACGGCTATACGTTTACCTTCTCTGAGAGTGAAATGGCGTGTTATGTTTCCAACTGGAAAACGGGACAAATACCTGAAATAATCTTTACAGCAAGTCCATCGCCATAGGTTTCCCCATCTTCATTTTATCAAGTCAATTTCTACGTTCCCTCTTCGAACCTACCTTGATTTATCTGACCACCTACAGTGTTCAAAATCTGAGGTGGACGGACCAGTCAGAACCTACACGCCGTTTGTGTGCAGAGTGACATCATCCTCAAGTAGCGGCGTCATTCCTCCTAATATGGTGGCCCAATATATAGGTCAGCCAATCGATAACGCTCTTCTACGACATTTCAAAATTCAAATGGGTTCCAGGTCAGTGATGTCTCGTATGTATTTATAAGTTCTTTGAACATTGAAGAGAGCCAGATATATATCAAGGGAAGTTCGAAGTGGGAACGTAGATAAAATGAAGATGAGGTTTCCTAGGATCTGTACATGGCAATTCCTTGAGATAGTATCTGGCAGAAATTCGCTGTCAGCCATTCACCTACATGTAGACTGGTTACCTCCCCTGTTAGAGTGGTTACCTCCCCTGTACGTTCATATAGTGGACAGGTTACGGACAATCTGATTAAAACCACATCTACAAAAACCGCTCCTCATCTTACTTGTCGCTCATGTGGAACTGGGGACAAGCGTCTCAGCTCCCTGTTCCGAGTGCTGATCAATGATAGAGCTTCTCCCTCCCGGTAGGGTGTATGTTTGGCGTTAAGCTCAGACCTCAGCTGGGTCATTCTCAAGGAAAGGCGCAAATCGTGTCACTCGACCCGACTTTCATTCTAACCAATCTTACGGCTGAAAAATTCAGATTGTTCGTAGTATTCAATTGGTAGAGTACGAATAACTTATTGCAAGCAATGTCCCGATTGATTTTTTCGGGTAAAATTTCACCAGAACCCTCAATTTAGGGTAAAATAGACCTGTAACTGGCTGTAGTGACCTTCTTGATACCACGATAAAGTTGCCAGAAATTCTTTTGTTCTACATTATTCGACGTTTTTGGCAAGCAGCTGCATCTGTTCTTTCACTATCTGAATATATTGTTTACAAGGGCAGATTATCTTGTGAAAATGGCATGGGCAAAGGTCTGTCACTGGTTTTCCGGTCAGTGGTGTTACTGTAATTGAAATCGGAGCCAAAAAGCGAACGCTCAAATTAGAAACAAAGTTTTGACACCAGGCGTCTTCTTTTCCAAGCGCGGGTAAACTTGAGATTTCATACGATGTGTTTTATGAAACTCTTTTCAGTATTTCAGTCATTTCTAGCTCCAAATTTTCAGCGTATGTTTATTACCTGTCACTGGTGTTAAGAGTCGGGATCAACATATAGTGGCTCCTGAGTTAAACTATTAACTGATAATAAAGAAAAGCGCGTATGAATTACAAAAGCATTGTTTTTGGAGCGTCACGACAATATACGACGGAGCAACAATCAATTCCTTCCAAAATGTCAGTGGTGTTACCTGTCAGTGGTGTTACTATTTGTACGGTAACACCATTGACAATAATGATGATTTTTCTCCAAGTTTCAGTGCAACTTGAATTTACCTTTATCCAGATAACACTAAGTTAAGGAGTCTTGTCATATACGTGTTTTGCCCCTAAATTGCTTTCACTCGGGGCTGCATTTTTGCCTCTATGAACAAATTGGTCACTGTTGTTACACGAGGTCAGTGGTGTTACTCGTGGTCACTGGTGTTGCCAGGTTGTCACTGGTGTTACATTTCAGTTGAACAAATATTTGAAGAAGAAAAAGCAGTTTTATCAGAAGGCTTTTCATATACGTGTTTTGTCCCTAAATATTCTTCACTTGTAACTGCATTTTTCTGTCGATGAACAAATTAATCAGTGGTACGTGTTATACGAAGTAAGTGGTGTTATCGGATTGTCAGTGGTGTTACGGATGCAAGAATGGTCTAGAAATTCAGAAACACTTGTTTAAATTGTCCCATATTTTGAAAAAGAAACAAACTCGATTAGTTTAGAATCAGCATCAAGAATAAATAGGTTTATTATACAGAATCTACATGAATGGTTGATACATGCGGTCCAATTGGCTGATTTTGGTGAGCTAAGTAGCATAATTAGGATATTAAAAACAAACTTGTTTTCTTAACTTCAATATTTTTTCATCATTAGTTATAGTTACACGCAATCTGTTACCTAGCATGTGTGTATCTTCCTATTTCTGTCCTCTTAGTGCCCAATATACTGATCATTCCTGTGTAACACCACTGACATAATTGAAGACAACTCCACCGTTAAGTGTTACGAAAAGTTTATTGTTCGGAATGTCTGCATTTATTGTACGCATTATAAAGAGTTTTGTCAATGGAGACTCTGTTGAAATCAAATTCTGTAGTCATTGGTGATGTTGATTTTGAGATATTTCCCCAAGTGAAAATGTGCCTTTCCGTGAGAATGACCCAGCTACGTTGGGGGAGATAGGTTGACCTCGTGATTTTATGCACAGAGAAATGTCTCAAGATTGTAATTGATCGACATACCTAAATTCTATTGCTGTTAATCGAACATCACCATCGTTCATAGAGAATAAAACATTGATCTGAAGAAACAAGCTAAAATATATGGGAAGATGCGTTCTACATTCCTTTAATATCGTACACCTGTCGCCCCTAAGACATAGTATGCACGTGACCGTGATCTGCCGATAGCTAGGTCTGCGAACACGGAAATCCCAGGATTGCTGTCAGATCTAAAATTAGCAACATGACACATGGGAAGTGTTCTTTTTATGTCTGGTTTTAATCAGATTGGGTTACGGCCGGCATCGTCGGTTCAAACTTCTTAGATCTAGACACATCGACGTCCGCATTGCGGAATGTATCAGATCCAAATAAACACCCGCACACACGGAGAATGAACGACCTTGGCGACCTGAACAATCAGGCCGCTGTAATTATCAACCAGTAGAATTTGAATTTTTTATTCAATCCGTAATTGCATCGAAACGAATGCTGACCTATACCAACCTCCTCACCGTGCATGCTGCGTTTAACAGGCTCACTCCACTTTACGCCTGCCTCCAATAGCGGATGCTGGCCTTTACGTGGCCATGACGTTTAGGGGAAAAAACCACGCACGCACGGTTCAGTTTTAATCCGACCAAGCAAGTCCTTCAGTTTTTCACATGAGCGAACCACTTTTCAACGCTGGGTCAAAAGAGGTATTATGCAGAATTGAGAAGTAGGCTAATCGGAATATTCCACGGACTGACGGACGTCGATCTAATTATATACGAGGTCACTTCCGGTGGTGTGCTGCTCGGGCGGGAATCCTGTCCGAAAATCTGACTGGTGGATGGAGTATTAATGCCCCAGTGAGATGGTCGGTCGGATACCAGTCTACTGTACGATCCTGTATGGGCAGAGATGAGCGGCAAATAGTCTACAATCCACTAGTACAAATAGTTTGTATTACATACATGTATTCTCGGATTGACCAATGGACTGGAATGGCGCGAAATATTATGCAATAAGGCATCTTACCATATAAGGGTGCAATGGTGCTGCATCCGTTTTTGCTTAATAATAATTGCATTGAAAACATTCACCAAAACGTTACGAGTTATAAAAGTTTTTGAGGAAATTACAATTTTGTGTTAAGATCGTTCTATTGCTTGCTTCAAGTGATTTTATATTTGAGGAAATTTTTATATAAACTCCAGTCCGTCGATGGATATCTTACGTTAAAAACACCGGATTGGTCAATTAACGTTTTCAGAAAGAAATTATGTATTCTCATTGGTTTGTGGGAGAAACGGGAAGGAAATCTAACCAATAACCATGTTTCCGCAATGTTCCATAGAGCTTCTTGTGAAAACCTCGCCTTAACATGTTCTCCCATTGAAAATGTTCATCGGTGTCTGTTCGTGTTTATTCTTAAAATATACTATCAAAAACAACCTAGACTCGTTGATTGATTTCATTTTCGTCCTAGAAATGATTTTGGAATGGTTCGAACTTCAATAAATTTAGTACGTCTGAACAATGCGACCCCTTCAACTAAAATCATCATTTACAACGGAGTCTAAATTTTGTGACGCGTTTATTCAGTTATTATCTCGCCTTACGAAGTAAAGGGGAGATATTGTGAGGGGGGGGAGAGGATGTTGTCGTCGGTGTCGGTGTCCCCTGCCTGGAAATGATAAGGTTTTTGGTTTAGCAAGTTAAAAAAAAATCTAGAAAAATTAGAAAAAATATAAAAAAAATATGGGGGGTGGATATGCCACCTGGGGGTACTACCCCTGGGGTGCTCTAATGTTAAAATCCCTATGAATGAGTTTTGCGTTTAGCTGAAGTGCACATGTACATCTGTACTTGGAAAGTTTCTTGCAGTTGTCAGCTGTCATTGGATGATTATGAAACTTGGTACACATGTTTCTTATGATTAGAGGATGTACCTGTGCTATTTTTGGGAAGAAATATCAATTTTTCTCCAAATTATGGCAAATGAATTGAGTTTTCTGTTCAGGTAAATTGTACATGTAGGCCTCTACATGTATACATGCACATGTACATGGTAAGTTTCCTGCAGTTGTCCGCTGTCATTGGATGATTATGAAACTTGGCACACATGTTTCTTATGATTAGAGGATGTACCTGTGCTATTTTTAAGAAGAAATATTAATTTTTCTCCAAATTATGGCAAATGAATGAGTTTTCTGTTTAGGTGAATTGTACATGTAGGCCTCTATGTGTATACATGTACATGGTAAGTTTGTTGCAGATGTCAGCTCTCATTGGATGATTACAAAACTTGGTACACAGGTTTCTTATGATTAGAGAATGTACCTGTGCTATTTTTGAGATGAAATATGAATTTTTCTCCAAATTATGGCAAATGATTGAGTTTTGTGTTTAGCTGAAGTGCACATGTACATCTGCACACCACAGTTTGCTGCAGTTGTCAGATCATTATGAAACTTGGTACACATGTTTCTTATGATTAGAAGATGCACCTGTGCTATTTAGGAGACGAAATATTAATTTTTCTCCAAATTCTGGCAAATGAGTGAGTTTTGCGTTTAGCTGAAGTGCACATATACATCTGTACACCACAGTTTGCTGCAATTGTCAAATGTCGTTGAATGATTATGAAACTTGGTACACATGTTTCTTATGATTAGAGGATGTCCCTGTGCTATTTAGGGGTTGAAATATTAATTTTTGTTCAAATTTTGAGGGTTTCGTCCAAGTAATCTGCCAATAATAATGTACATGTATATACATGTACACCTGTACATGGAAAGTTTTCTGAAGCTGTCAGCTTTCATTGGATGAGTTTGACACTTGCTACCCAAATTCAATGTGATTCGAGGCTATGCATGTGCTATTTAAGAAATATGACATTAAATGTGAATTTTTCTCCTAATTATTGCAGTTTAGACTTTGTACGTTTCCATTGTTAAGGTTTTTGTTGGGCAAAAATTTACATGTAGATCTGTACATGGAAAGTTTGTTGAACCTTTCGTGGGATGATTATACAACTTGGTGGACATGTTTCATGTTTTCCTAGGTCACAGCTCTCCCGCAGTGATCCCACACGGGACTGACGTATCCAGCAGTATTCCCAAATGGCACTGGCCTATCCAGCAGTAATGCCATTTGGGACTGGCCTATCCAGCAGTAATCTCACACAGAGCTGACCTATCCAGCAGTAATCCCAAATGGCACTGGCCCATCCAGCAGTAATGCCACACGGGACTGACCTATCCAGCAGTAATTCCAGACCGGACTGGCCTATCCAGCAGTAATCCAACATGGGACTGGCCTATCCAGCAGTTATTCCACACGGGACTGGCCTATGCAGCAGTAATCTCACACGGGACTGACCTATCCAGAAGTAATATGACACTGGACTGCAATATGCAGCAGTAATCCCTCGTGGCACTGACCTATCCAGCAGTAATCCCAAACGGAACTCAACTATCCAGCAATAATCCCAGACCAGACTGGTCTGTCCAGCAGTAATCCAATTTGGGACTGGCCTATCCAGCAGTAATCTCACACAGAGCTGACCTATCCAGCAGTAATCCCAAATGGCACTGGCCCATCCAGCAGTAATGCCACACGGTACTGACCTATCCAGCAGTAATCTCAAACCGGACTGGCCTATCCAGCAGTAATCCAACATGGGACTGGCCTATCCAGCAGTTATTCCACACGGGACTGGCCTATGCAGCAGTAATCTCACACGGGACTGACCTATCCAGAAGTAATATGACACTGGACTGCAATATGCAGCAGTAATCCCTCGTGGCACTGACCTATCCAGCCATAATCCTACATGGGGCTAACCTATCCCGCTGTAATCCCACACAGGTTTAGCCTATCCAGCAGTAATCCCACATGGGACTGGCCTCCCCAGCCGTAATCCCACACAGGATTGCCGTATGCAGCAGTAATCCCACACTGGACTGCCTATGCAGCAGTAATCCCACATGGGACTGTCCTATCCAGCAATAATCCCATACAAGACTCGTCTGTCCAGCAGTAATCCCAGATAGGACTGGCCTATCCAGTAGTAATCCCACAGGGGACTGGTCTATCCATCAGTAATAACACACTAACTGGTCCATCCAGCAGTAATCCTACACAGGACTGGCCTATCCAGCAGTAATCTCACATGGCACTGACCTATCCAGCAGTAATCTCACACTGGACTGCACTATGCACCAGTAATCCGACGGCACTGACCCATCCATCCTACATGGGATTAACTTATATGCCAGTAATCCTACATGGGACGGATGTTATTGCGTGTACCAGATAATCTATTCCAGACATTATTGCCTGTACCACATCACCTATGCCAGACCTTATTGTTTGCTCTCCATGTATGCTTTCAATACTGTTGCACCTTCGGCGGATGACCCCGCAAGGCGAGATGTTGGGGTTCTCAGAACGCTTGTCAATATTGGCATGATTGGAGCTTTGGTTTCAATTTCATAACTTCGCGTCACAAAATATAGAAGTAAATAGGACAATCGGAAATCCACGGAGCAATCGCAATGAACGACCTCCATCTCACGATAATATGTAATAATTTATGTTGAAATTATTAACGAGGATAACCAGTGGTGTGTGAGAAGCGGTTTTCTTCAATTTATGACCAGCAGATCAGTGAAATGGAGCTTCTCAGCCTTCAGTATTATCTGATCTGACTTTTATCAAGATTTACACAAAATTATTCATACATGAATACGTTCTGTAACAATTTTAAGAATAAAATCTATGCTCACACTAGCTTCAAAAGCTTTATTTTCTTTAAATAAAACATTTTTACTACACTTTTTCACCAACTCATTTTAATAACACGCCAAGATAAGAAAATTCGCATTTTTGTCCCAACAACAACCAAAATTGGCTTAAAATGAAAGCGTCTAATCCGTCCTTCAATATTCAGCCGTCGTCCATTGAAAAAGAATCCGCCTCCATAAACCTAAGACCTATTCCAAATAAAAGCATCAGCACCAAATCCACCCCGCCCCCTCCCCTCCCCAAAAAGACAATCATAGTAAGCTTATACATAAACATAGGCTAGATCCCATCGTCCCTCCCTAGAATTATCCTCCAACATACAAAAATGTCCAATGGTTTCCTGTATTTGAGGTAACAGTGGCCCAGACCTTTGACCTTGACCTCAATTCTGCAACGCGACGCTTTCTCTCTCGGCAATGTGTCTAATGACAAGAAAATTGCGATATTTAACGATTTCATGATATTGGGTGGACGGTGACCTTCACCTCACCTTTTTTTACAAGACCCATCGTCTCCCCCTGATGTATCTGACGCAAAATGCGATATTCAATGATTTCCATATTTTGAAGTCACAGTGAATTTTGATCTCAACCTCAAATGTGGTACGCGAAATCTTCTCCACTCACAGAAAATGCAACTGTGGAAAACTATCACATATAGACTGGACACGAACGGTTCAATGTTTCCCGTTTTTAATAGAACAGTAACTCGGTCTCTGACCTCGACATCCATTTTGGTATGCTGCACGTATCCCCCTGGGATATCAACTCACCAAAACTTGGAAATGTGGATAAAAACTGATACAGATATATAACCGATACGGAGAAGCGGACACATAATCCGTCCGCCTTTTGGCCGGGCGTATACAAATAAACAGTAATCAGTTACATTGTGATATTGACACAAACGACAAATCAGTTGTGAAAAAAATAAAGGATCATACAGGTTTGAACACATTCGTTTATTTTCACAGTGAAAATCTAATCGGTACAATGAATCGTAAAAAAAAAAAAAATCGATCAAACCTGAACAAACAAAAGTTATCAGCTTCAGAGACTTTAATAGTATTACTATAAAAGATGCTGTAGGACATAAGAACATATGAATTTTCGGCCAAAAATAAAAAATGTTGCTAGAGAACGATAGTTATATGTTGTACGTACGTTTGGGTGCATGTATCTTTTTACAAGACCTCCATCGTTATCATAATTTGAAGCATTTGATATCAGGCAACCCATTATATTCGGTCATAGTTGTTAAGACAAGTTCAACAGCGAATATATCAACCACAGTGGATCCTACAATAATATTCCCGTGTCCATAAGAATAATTGATGTAACCGGTAACACTAAAGGGCAAACCCAAAAGGTCTGGGCTCATTTTAGGATAGGAAAGTGCTCATGATTCGGAGTACTATGCCTTTTACTGCATGTAGATTGGAATTTAAGGTAGAAATCTGATATCCAGTGATTTTTGTACTGAAATATTCAGAGCTAGAGTCTAATCTCTTTCAAACTTGAGATATTGCTAAGTTATTTTCAGCATTAGGTACACAGATCGCTCTTCTGTGATTAGATACATAATTACTCACAAAGTACTGACAATTCAGTGAAATTCTATTTTATTTGAATACCCACTGAACGGCCAGGCAACACACTCCTGTGAGGAAGGTAGACCCGCCTTATAATGAGGAAGGTAGACCCTCCTTATAACTACATTCTTTATATCAGATTGTTCATTATAATGACCAGATTGCCAGAAACAAATGTACCTTAATGAACACGTTTTCTATTTATTATAACAGCAAAAACATTAAAATGACAGATTTATCCGAACAAATGTGGTCGTTATAAAGTGGTAGCCTGTATATGAGTCATCGAGGAAGAAGTATTTATAATCACATGATTTGCTTGATGTTGGAATCATAGAGTTTGTGTCTATCTCGATGGCGAGGGTTTTGCATTCTACGAGTGCTTGTTAAAGAAGTTAATCTTACATAGTTTCGACATGGGCAAGGAATTTTGGGGAGAATATGTTTCAGTATTACAGCCAATAATGGAGAAAACAAATAGAGGTTGCAATAATGGACGTCACCACATCAAAAAGTTCTAGTTTTGCAGACGAAGTAAAAAACTATCTTGAGCGAAATCAGTTTTTTTAGCTCAGGTATAATCGTAGAGGTACATGTAACACTACATTGGTTCTTCCTTAGTGTATTTTTTTCATATGTACAACAAGGTTATTTTTTTGGGCAGAGCTATATTCACACAATGAACAGTTGTATGGCCTTGCTCCAGTGTGTTTTCTCATGTGTATACCAAGGTGACACTGACGGCCACTCCTGTAATCACACAAAGAACACTTGTACGGCTTTTCTCCTGTGTGTGTTCTGATATGTCCATCAAGGTTAGCTTTCTGGTTACATCTATAATCACACATAGGGCACTTGTACGGTTTCTCCCCAGTGTGCGTCCTCAAGTGTACAGTGAGGTTACGTTTCCGAGGAAAACAATAGCCACAAACAGGGCACTTGTGTGGCTTTACTCCAGTATGGACCACCATATGTTTGCCAAGATCAGGTTTGCAGGCACAGCTAAAATCACACAGGGAGCACTTGAATGGCTTTTCTCCAGTGTGCGTTCTCATATGTACTACAAGGTGGGGTTTCCGTGCAGCACTATAATCACACAGGGAGCATTTGTAAGGCTTCTCTCCAGTGTGTACTCTCATATGTAAACCAATGCTACTCTTTTCGGCACATCTGAAATCACACAGAGCACATTTGTGCGGCTTTTCTCCGGTATGTACTTTCATGTGCACACGAAGGTGGGCTTTCTGAGCAGAGCTATAATCGCACAAGGTGCACTTGTGTGGCTTTTCTCCGGTGTGTATTCTCATGTGCTCCACAAGATGAGATTTCCGGGCACACCTATAAGCACATAATGAGCACATGTGCGACTTTTCGCCCGTGTGCGTTTTTGTATGTAGAACAAGTTGACTTTTCCAGCCACAGCTATATTTACAGGAGGAGCACCTGTACGGCTTCTCTCCAGAGTGCGTTACCATGTGTCCAACGAGCTGCCTTTTCTGGCCACAACTGTAATCACACAAGGAACACCTGTGTGGCTTTTGTTCAGTGTGTGTTATCATATGTTCACGAAGAGAACCTTTCCGGGCACAACTATAATCGCACAAGGAGCATTTATGTGGCTTTTCTCCAGTGTGTGTTCTCACATGTTCAGTAAGATAGGTTTTCCGGGCACTTCTAAAGTCACATATAGAGCACGCGTATGGCTTCTCACCAGTGTGCTTTCTCATATGCACAACAAAGTTGGATTTTTGGGCGCTCTTATACTCACACAAAGTGCACATGTACGGTAAGTGCCCATTGTCTAATGTCGTCTGATTGTCGGCATCACAGTTTTCAATCGTTTCGAGTAAACTTGTATTTGCTGACAAAAGAGACTCGATTCCAACATTTTTGGAATCTCCATGATCCATTCCGCCATTTCCCATCAACCACACATCATCCTCTGTACGTGCTCGACGTTCATACAAGGTAACCGGGACAGGAACTCCGTACACATCAAGGTTAGAGAGCACAGAATCAGCACTGGAATGTGTCTGAAACACAAAGAAAACACTTCGTATAATTATACTGTCTGAGACAAATGGCGAACCACGGCCAGTGTACAGTGTCAATACAGGCCTTAGATATGTCGTTGGGTATACAACCGTTGTGCGCGAAAAGACAATAGATCAGCAAGAAAAGTTCGGCGTCTTGAAACACCTGCAAGGGAAAGTTTCAACTGATCCCGGCTAAGAATTGGATAAAAGTGACGAATATTGCCTTTATTTGTATGGATGTATCCATTGTACAACTTACACAGTAGGCCATCGCAGTTTATAAGAATTCATTCTTATCCTGATTATGAAAAATATTGGAATTTGTAGTAAATATGTTATTTTTGATTATAGAGAAAATACTTTGGCGATGTTGTGTCCCATATTTGATAAATTCGAGCTCAAATTTTGCCAACCGAATTTCTTCCAGTCAGAGCCACATGTGATGTCACATGTGTAAGACAGAGCAGGCAATATAACATGTATGCTCGGCATGAAAACAAAATATGGCAGCAGCTCCCATTTCGCCGAAAATTGCTTAGCAATGACCGTGAAGGTACCAGAAATGGTTCATGTATATGTAACGACATTGTCGTATCAATTTGGATCATGCGTGGGAATTCCGACAACTGAAAATTCTATGCTGACCGGAGAATGCCCTCTCGAATGCTTAAACCCAATCTTTGCAGGTTAGGCAAATCAGATGTAAATGAGACGTGAATAATCAGACAAACGGTTTCTACTCAGGTTTGATTGCATTTCAATTATTCTAAGATAAGTACAGCCCCTCTCCTTTCTACTTTGGCTATGTGGTGATACGTTAAGGTATCATAGAAACACTTGCCTGACCCACCAAGATAAAGTTGCTATAATCAAGTAATTCCCTACAACATGACCACACTTAAGTCCATGTGCATGTACCATCCGTCAAATTTACAAAAATAGCTTTTTTCATGCAATACCAACATTTGTTTTCGAAACATGCAAAGTAGGCCTGATTACGTTAACATTTCAACAGAGAATGTTAGTCAAATTCAAGGGATTATTTTTAGATCATTTTTTCTTTCTTTTTAAACTGAGGAGTTTTCACATCATAGCCTATCACTTCACTCCGATTTTGAATATTTTATGTTTAAAACATAATAGTTAAATTCAAAATGGCGCTCATGTGGGGTCATCCATAAATCAGGCTTATTTTGAATCTATGAATCAGCTTAAACTATCATGGTTAAATTCGAAATGGCAGTCATGTGAGGTCCTCTAAAAATCTCGATTTTTCAGGTTGCATGTGTAATTCAAAGCAATATTCGTGCACATCTTTTTTTTACACTGAAGGATCTCACATCAAAGTCTAACACGCTTATTTTGAATCAATTCGCATAATCTTCATGTTAAAATATGATGGATTGTTTCAAAATGGCGACCATGTGGGATCATCTGAAAGTCACTCTTTTTCATGTTTGCATTATTCTTACCTCACTGTGCAAATTTATCAGAACGATGTATCTCTAAGCATAACTTAAAACCTTACACCCATTTTGAATCTATTTGCATCTGAATCTATTTGCATCTGAATCTATTTGTACCAAGATATGATTATTTCAAGAATTGTGGTGAACACCATTTTGAATTACCAATGATTAATATTGTTCATTGAATTCCTTCTATGTTTAGGAGTTACAATCGTGAGATTATATGCGCTCATCTTTGAGAATATGCTGCAAGTTGTGGAAGATTTTTTATTTTGAGGCCAAAATAGTATCAGTTTTCAAGCACAACAATACACTATTATTTTTGTCACATACTGAAGTAAATAAGCAAAGGAAACATAGCAGTGAGCTGTTACGGAAATTGAAAATGAACGCACTGTAACAGGTGGGGTCACGGCGATGCGTGTGTGAGCCACACCCACCACAGAATTGTTGGCAAAGAATCATAACAACCGAATTATGACAGAATATAACCCAGGGTATCTGAAAGAATCATCTTGAAACATCCCGAGAAGAGGTGGGCGGGGGTTCTATCTTGGGTCCACGACAAAGCATTCCTTGTTACGGTATGTATATACCAGATGAGATGGAGCTACCTCGTGGAAACATGTTTTGTGCATTCTCATAGCACCAGATGTACCTCCTATTGTCGGTACACCCACCGTTTGGGAGGTTACAATTGGGGACAAAGAGAGGATCAAAAGTATATTGTGCAGTTCAACTTACATCAGCCTTCAGTATTCACATGTATAGAACACAATTGCACGGAATTGACTATTCATCCGCACTGAACGTAACATAGAATTCTGTGTCCAGGCTCTGGACTTGTTTAGAACAAGTGAGTGAGTGAATGAATAGGATTTAACGTCGCTTTCAACATTTTTCAGTCATATCACGACGGTGCTTACATGTGCCATAATACGAGTGTACACAGTTCCTATTAGAACAATGTTATGTACTGACGACTGCTGTGATTTTGTTCTATCCTGGCTGAGGTTAAGTAGGTCACTTCTGTTTAAGTTGCTAGTAGGATAATGTCTGGCATTCAAAGTTCAACTGAGCCTATCCAGCCAAATAAACCAAGTCTATGACCCAAGTCATAAATTATGTATGCTGCACATACTGCTTGTTATGGGTTTGGTGGTGGAATATGGGTGGAAGTCCACAAGTTTCTGTGAATACAATTTATGCCATGGAAGTCTAGAAAATTTGAATTCCTTGTCAGCATGTAACAAGTATGCCTTAAAAAAAAAATATTGTCTGAGTTTATTAAATGTACTAGATAAAGTTTTTGGTAACCAGAGATTTATGACATCCTCTGACTATTTGGCAACCTCAGTATGGTATCCATATTGTATTCATGCTCTAAAACATGAAAACAAATAAATCTATGTAAAGAATCTAAATATAAGAATATCACAAAATATTAAACTTCACTAAAATGGGTTTAATGATAAAAAAAGAAGCAAAAAATAGAACAAATTATCTGCAGTATGCCTACATGAAATGCTCGAGGACTTCTTTCAGGTCTCATCCTCACAATGACACTATTTTTGCTGAAGTTTCTCCTCAGCATTATATCTGGTTTCATGGTTTCTGCACAATGTATGATACATGTAGGCCTATATAAAGACATATAAAAAGTGTAGGGGGGTATTGACGAACACAATACCGGTAATTTGCTACTCAGTAGCAAAAATGAAAATGGTCCCAATTAATGCTCTTTGAAATACATGTATTTTTTACTTTTTATAGTACGGTAACAAGTCCTGTTTAGAAAATAAGGCACGAATGACAAACCTCATTGGTATCCGATGTGACAGACTCCACTTTCTTTTTGACGTTGTTTCCATCTTCTGTCTTTAATTTGTCCAGTAAATCAGCTGATATACTTTTATAACAGGTTAGGGCAGACAATGCGTGCCCCAAGTAGTCCGTACTGGCACGATTTGGTTCCTCTTTCATCAGGAAATCTACATCCAAGTGTTCTGATAAAAGCCCATAATTCTTATTGTTAGTTACATGTATGGAGTCCGGTAAATCCTCCAAGCTCACATCTGGCTCTTGTTTGACCAATGTTAATGATGAGTCCACAAGGTGATATTGTGGAATGTGATGTTCTGCAGAGCCTGTCTGATAAGCCTCTGGGGGTTCTTGTTTCACTGTTGATGGTGGATATAACACAGGATCCTCAGACCAAGACACAAGTTCTGGTTTTATTTTTGCAAGTTGTGGATTACCTGCTGCCATGTTTGTCTTCGATGCTCCCGACACTCCTGAACGTAGACAATGCATACACATTTTACTAAGAACAGAATTTGTAGACCTCATAGGATCAATAATACTGATAAAAATGAAAGTGTAATAAATGGTCTAATGCTGCCATAGATTAATGTGTCAGCTTAAGCCGCAGGTTTGACATATGAACAATGATGTACATTATGTAAGCAATGAGTAAAGTAAAGCAGACAATGATAAACATTAATGTAAACTGTCATCGACATAAGCCGACATTTTGTGTTTGTCCACATGAGCCAAGCTGTGTGATAAAAATGCTGAAATGAAACAACAACAACAAAATAAACGACCTACGGATTACTTAAACAGAGTCCAGTTTTTCGTTTGTACCGTACATTTACTAGTTGAAAGTCGGTTTTTAAGGGAACGAAACCCTGTATAAATTATTGTTCTTGTCTGTCGGGCGTCATTGTACGCCGTAGAGGTGATGCTATTTTACAGTTGACTGTAGGCCTATACTGATTGCTGAAATTCATCACAGCACAGGACCCAGTCTCAAATCATTGAATATAACAATGCTGATTATTAAAACAATTCGCATTATTCGATGTTGAATCGACATTGTTGTTGTTACCACCCGTTCTACCGTATAGGCTACCACTGTAGGGCTCGGACCACTAAAAAAAATCTAAATAACCTCTGCCATAGAGGACAAGTTTTTGTGCTGATTTTTTTCCCAGCTTCCTTTTGATAATGAGACAAGGGCTTGCATGGCCAACATTAAGCATGACAAGTGCCCTTTTGAGTTGTGACTTTTATTTTGAATTCACTGCATAATTCATGCCAGGCTGAGGCACTATATGCAGGTGCGTAGACTCTGCTTTTTGCAGGTAAGTTATTCGCCGGAAGTACGGTGCTTGCCAACAGGACGCTCTGGCTCGAAATTTTGATGGGCGACCCCCGCCAAGAAGTAGATGGCGATGCAGGACTTGAATGGAACTACAAACTGCCAGGAGATGAAAGTCCAAAAATAATTAATAAATCAGCCATGTGCAGTTTCATTAACATGGCCGTCAACGTAATTTTAATAGTGGTCCGAGCCCTGTACATGTACGGTAGCGTGTGGTAACAACAACGATATCGATTCAACATCGATTGGATTCGTGAGCAGGCATTTTATGAACAAGAAATGGCCAAGATAAACTTGTGCATTATTTTTTCCGTACTGCGAAGTAAGAATGGATTTGTCTACAATTCTCACCCTCTTCGTTGTATTTCGTCTACTTCGTTTCCATCATCCACCGAGTTCGCTAATGCGCGCGTTAAACATGTCGTTATTTCAAAATCATAATTGTCCAGAAGTTCGGATAACGGATTTATAATTAATTTGCCGTGCAATTGAAAGAAGATGAAGAGAGAGAAAAAAATGTAATATATATTTGGTATAATATTTTATGTTTTTGTGAAAGCTGGGTCAAGTCAATAATCATAGTGATGACAAGTTCCATAGCAAATGACAGAAGGGACGTATATATGGCAGATACGTCATGTCCATTTGTGGTGATGCAGTTAAATTCTAGCGTTTAATACAGGACATCCAATCACCTACCCGCGGAATAAGATCGTTCTCACCAGTGTTTGCTGCCAAGGGGTAAGGGATTTGTTATGCTATTTCTCCACTCCTCCCTGTAACTTGGGTTCGGTTTAACCCTACATTAAACGCAGCATTGATAGGGTTGCGGATACCGGCGCACAGACAAGAAGTCATGACCCCACAGAAAAATATATTGACAGCATATTTCTAAAAAACATCAGAACGACCAACAGTGATCCCTTTGATGATTTGTATCCCATCACGCTTTTATAGTTGCTGATCATGTGGAGATGTTGAATGACATAACCACACGACCCCTAGCACCGGCTTGAGCGGTATCAGATACAAATATCTCAGAGCGATGATGTAATGGCCCTATTAAGTCATCTGATGGAATATCATGAACTATCTGAACCCCAGAAAGAAAAAAACAAAAAAAAAACGGCCTAAACAAGGGAGTATTTATAGAATGCAAGTTCAGAACAAATGCCCGTGAGGCCGGACGCCGACCAAGTGATTCATTCTCCATCATGTTTGCAACTCAAAACACTACAATCACAATGGCTTGTACAGACAACATTAAGGGTGGTGGAAAACGATGCCGGCATATTGAAAAAAAAAGTTATATGACCCCCAGAAAAATATACTTACTGCATATTTCTAAAAACACCACAACAACCAACCAACTCCATATTTTTCATTGCGTCGAAGAGCCCAATTTTTTTCATCTCATAAGATAATGTCATAAGATAATTATTTCCAAGTTAATATAAGAAATCACTGTGACGTCATCAGAGGGCCCTTCTTGGATATTTAATATATATCTGGCAGAGCATGACTCAAAGATATAGTTTGTGTCATTGTGTCAGCTCCCTCGCCGCAACACTATCGAGGCGGAGGGAGAGAATTCCTCCCCCCACACCCCCCACACGAAACACTCCCCAGCCATCGGTATCCTCCAAATAGCCCAGGCCAGATATAGGCTAACGTGGCAACAAATAGAAATCTTGTTTGTGACTAAAGAATGCGACCTGGCTCCTTCCACGCAAGTACTGCGAATACATTGGTTGGACAATTTTTTAGCATTGTCGTTGTTTTACCTCCTCGCTGCAAAAGACTCAGTAAATTGTAACGTCTATGCAAATTGAAGTAAACACATTTTCTAAGTTTTCAGAATACTCCACCATATCTGGTGTGTTGGACAGTTTTGTGAGCCAGTTTTGTGATATAAGTTTCTTGCCATCTGATGAAACTTTCACATAGACGAACAGTTTCGAGATGAGGGACAGATAGCGGTGATGTTAATATGGAAGAAGTGGTGGAACACGAACAACAATTACAGAAATACTGCAGAGTCAGTACCATGTATTCTGATATCCTTTGGCATAAACGTACGAGTGTTGGTTATGTATTGGAATTAGATACATGAATCAGTTGAACAGAGCATGAACGAGATGAGTGATTATCACATATCCAACGCCAGATTGGTGAGTGAGTGAGTGAATATAATTTAACGTCGCTTTCAACTATATTTCAGTCATATCACGACGTTGGGTTCTATTCCTTTTCACACCCGGGAATCACACAGGTGGGGTCCTATTCCTTTTCACACCCGGGAACCCCACGGGCGCCTCAGTTAGTCGCCTCTTACGACAAGCTGTCCGCGCTAGATTGGATCTTTCTCAGTATGTTGTCTCATGAATACGATGAGACGAACCTGACGATCACTCCTATAATCACACAAAGAACAAGTGTATTGCTTTTCTCCTCTGTGTGTGTGTGTGTTCTCATATGTACACGGAAGGCTTTCCGTGCACCGCTATAATCACAAAAGGAACATTGTATGGCTGTTCTCCAGCGTGTACTCGTGTATACCTAAAATTACCGAAGAAACCTGATAAGTAAATAAGCTCGAAACTGTAATATTGAAGTGTCAGCAATCCACCTCTTGATGCAGGTTGGAGGTTTTGATGTTGGCTTGTGGAAAGGTAGAGTTATCCGCTTACGATCAGTGGTGACAGTAAAAGTGTGCACATACAGGCACATATGATTGCGAAGAGTACCCCAGGTAAGGGCAAGAGATTCTCACTATGTCGGGATGTAGAGCTGTTCCACTGGTGCCTACGAACGACAAACATATGAGATGACTTTGGTGTTAGAGGGTTCATCATTCTGGGTGAGTATAGCACCTAATCATACGGGGCTGGCATCAATTACAAGCGTCTGGTCCGTCATTCATAATTCAGCCGTCTTCCATTAAAGAATTCTCGCGTCCATAATTCAAAGACCTATTCCATATGCCATACAGCAGCATGCATTACCACCAAATTCAAAAGGACATAGTATACATAAACATAAGCTATAGTTTCCTACAAGAAAGTAGCGGTCAACAGTTTACAATGATGACGGTAAGACATCATGACGTTCCAAAAATATCAAATCTGTATCGCTACTCAACTACGAGTTGAGTAGGTTTGGGCGAATCGTAGTAGGCCACTACACTGTCACCTATTAAGGTTTGCTTCATGTCGGTAAATGCCTATTCTTCAGCGGGCGTCCAGATGAAATGAGCAACCTGTCTGGTCAGGCCTCGAAGCGGTTTTGACGGTGTCGCTAGTGAAGGAATAAAATGAGCACAGCATTGAGTCATGCCCGGGAAGTTTCTAACTTGGTTTGCAGTTTGCGTTTTGGATTGCGTCTACTATGTTGAAGCCTGGCGAACCTTCCTTGGAAAAGACTTGGCCGTAAAACACTATGATGTATTGTACTGGCATCTATCTGGATTGAGAGTGGGTTTTTTCTAGCTTCCAATCGTTGGTCATGCTGCTCTCAAGTACGGCCGTGGATTAAAATATCGCCACTTTCGTTGAGTACACCTTCAAGTCCATGCAAAACTTCTTGTGCCGGTATGTGATTCTGAACACTTCGGGCACGGAACAGATCCCGAAATTATAACGAATTAGGTATAATTAGCGATATTCCGGGGCCAGTTTTGCCAGTTCCAGTGAAACGATTGAGAACTAGTAAGCCTACATCAACACACGTCCCGTAACTGAACAAAGTGTCGCAAATACCCCTGGTTACAAAGTAGTCTGCGTTTAGTTCACGTGCACTGTAGCTGTGAATTTACCTTGAAGTTCTGGTGGACAGTTCGTATTGTACCAGAAAACGTCATATAAGTTGGAACAGGATCAATCAATTGCGTTGAACGTTGTTTCACTAATGATGTTGACTGTATCAACAGTTTCGAGCGGGAAGCCAGATTCATGTTTGCAATACCGTTTACTTGCTTAAGGTCTCGGGTTCCTACGCTGTTTCTTTCTACCAACTCATGGTAAACAATGGATTTTGCGGCGGTACGTGCACTACGATCCTTTCAGTTGGCCCGACAGGATTTTCCGGCTGGATTGCGCGGAGGAGGGGGATCTCACGGTTACCTCTTTGGTCAGATCTATGTTGTGACTTGAGATTTGGAACCACTGATGTGTGAAAGTTTCACAGTTTTCTGATACTCGACAGCCTCTGGATTGCTCTTCTGTGTATTGTTTGCAACATATAACGCCTGGATTTCTGATCTAGAGATCTGGCTACATCATTAGAGTTTGTTGTAATGTCTGGATTACTCAGAATGCGACGTCTCAATCGGTTAGAGCTGCACCCTTGTATGGTTTGATTGGTATTTTCTCGAGCGTCGCCGTTGAATTCACAGTGGGCTGATAACTGTTGTCTTGTTCTTTATGTGTCTGAAGTTTCGCCATGGCTTTATTGTATTTTCCGCAAAGTTCTTCTTAGATTCGAGTTACTCGTCTAAGTTCGAAAGTGCAGTATCAATGCCATGGCCAGTGTCAGTTAAAGTGTCTGATTTTACTCATCCCCTTGTCAGCATAGTGCAATAGCAAAGCTTATCACCGTTATTTAAGAAATAATGTTTGCTTAGGCGTGCTCGATAGGTATTTTACGCACGGTTAGTTTGGGAAAGCCCGCGCCCTGAATTTATAAACTCTTTCAAACTAAAATACGTAAAATAACCACAGAGCACGCCTATGAAAACATCATTTCTAATCTATTGCACTATTCAAATTGATTATCAAGAACGATTATAATGAAAGGTTGAAAAAATATGGTAAACTTTGACATGCTTTCGTTGAAAAAAAAATGGACCACTAATATTGACATGATGCCCCTGACTCGGTTGGCATCGTGCCAATAACAGTGGGCGAGTGTTTGTGGTCTCTTAAACGGGGAGTGGTTCTGTCAGCTGAGTCAGGCTTTGTGGAATATACGTGGAATTCGGTCTATTTGTGTCGCTTTGTAAATCAATTTCACGATGGAAACAACAGTTAAACTTGAGAAAGAAATTCCATCTTGTGACATATTTGTTTGTCTTATTCGATTGTGACTTGTATGAAAGCAGACGTCGCTTTTCTCACCCGACTTATGAAATAGAATCTCCCAAATGAACAGCTGCACTTGACACACGTACTGTGCTAAAACACTCAATAAATGCACAGTTAGCACGTTGTTAAGTGTTACAGAATTGTTCTTTATGTCCATAGGCACCACGCGGTTTGTGAACCCGTTCAGATATTTAGTCCACATCTGAGACAAGGAAGCAGGTTCAGAATGACGATCGAACGAAGTAAACGAAGGTAATGCTTGCGCCATGCTGCCTCCGCGAGTCCACGTGATAAATGGTGCGAAAAAAGTCGACGAACTCGTAGAGAGGAGTCTAAACGTACAGAGCAAAACAGCAGTCTATGTGGCAAGCGAAGAATCAATGCGAAGCTTCATTGTTTACCTACGAACGTTCAGTGTCACTTTAGCGACGAGTTTGACGTAAATTGAGACGCCATTATGATGGGCACACATGGTTGATACAAACTTCCAATGGTGAACGATCAGGGTCAAACCAAGTAGGTAGAATTTCGGCAAGAAAGGGCATCAAAAACGTACTATAATGTAACCAGGAGGAAGATAAACGGTATAACAGAGATAAATGTCATAAAAGCCTTGTTAGTTATGACATGAAACTGAAATCCGCAGCATGTGCTGTTTCGTGAAAAACATCACGAAGTCGAGTCATTTAAACACACATTTAGACACGAATGAGTCCTTGGACCAAACGGATTCCAGCAGTGAGGATATGATGCCAACACACATCACCAGGTTAAATGAGGTTATGGTCCAAGGGGTACTTCGTGTCTAAATGTGTGTTTATATGATTCGATTTAGACCTTTTTTCACGAAATAGCACATGCTCCGAATATCAATTTCATGTCATAAATATAATGATAACGCAATCTAACTAGAACTTTTGTCTTGCCGTTACATTAAAAAACAATTATGTTTATGATATTTTATATATTATTATTTTTTTCCATTTCAATCGCACCACGTATAGGCCAAAATGCAGCCTTATCGTACCATCTTATTTTCGGATATAATAATTTGGGCGTTTGGGGAAGGGGGTACCGTTCGCAAACTCAGCCATTCCACACTAAGTGCACATCAAGCTCATTTTTTCAAATGTATCATCCAGGCTGTCATTCTATATTTTTAGAGTCACCAATATTCCAAGTTTAAAAATATATAAAGCATTTGAGTGTTGGGCACCAAGTACTCTTGTTTTGGTCCCCCGGGGAAGTAGGCGTGACTGAGTACAGGCTCCGGCCATCAGTGCCTATCTACTGCAACACAGTGGAAATTACCACTGATTTCTAGGTCAGACAGCTGACTCATGTTGTGTGATGTAGGTCAGTATAGACGCAGTGTTGCTGCAGCCACAAAACAGACCAGATATTTATTGTGATATCAGTCTCTGATGTTTGTAATTCTCCTTATTATTTGGTGTCACGCGAGTCACAAATGTAAGTATTTTATTTCTTACCCACCAGTAAACAGAAGTTGGAACTTTTAACCATGTATCAAAGACGTCTACTGCAGTATATGTTTAAGATTCCAGCAAAGAAAATTTCCTTCGCAGGTTTGAATTAATGCAGTATGTTCCCTAACTTTGTGTCATGCGAGTCACGTCATCTTTGTCACACGAGTCACATACGCATTGCTTCTTCATACTGAGTGTTAGAGACAACCAGTTGATGACATCTTATGTGAGATGTCTCGCCAAGATTTACTGAATAACAGAGCACAGCTTTCGTTCACCGATGACAGTCTCCAAAAAGCAAGAGATGCAGCATTGAGTGTGCCTGGCACAGACACTGTTTATTTCAAGTGATGGTTTCTCTGAGACTGTTTGATGGGACTGAGTAAACTTAAAATTTATAATATAAGGATAAGATGTCATGTGGGAGATTTTCCCTACATTTGTTCCATTATTGAAAGCAGTTTACATGTTTCCTTTATAGATCAGAGTTAATGTCACGCGAGTCACAATGTTTTGTGTTACACGGGTCACATCATTCCATGTACACCAAACTGAAGAGATACACTTCAAATTTCTTGAGCACCTCAGACAGCTGACTACTGTTGTGTGATGTAGGTCAGTAGAAGCAGTGTTGCTGCAGCCACAGCACAGACCAGATATATATATTGTGATTTCAGTCTCTGATGTTTGTAATTCTCCTTATTATTTGGTGTCACGCGAGTCACAAATGTTAGTATTTTATTTCTTACCCACTAGTCAACAGAAATTGGAACT
Organism: Hanleya hanleyi; assembly: GCA_036873755.1. Taxonomy (NCBI): domain Eukaryota; kingdom Metazoa; phylum Mollusca; class Polyplacophora; order Lepidopleurida; family Hanleyidae; genus Hanleya; species Hanleya hanleyi. The sequence continues at coordinate 150,123 of JAVTVY010039898.1, read as the reverse complement.
TTTAACTATGTATCAAAGACGTCTACTGCAGTATATGTCTAAGATTCCAGCAAAGAAAATTGTATTTGCTGGTTTGAATAAATGCAGTATGTTTCCTTTACTTTGTGTCACACGAGTCCAGTCATCTTTGTCACACAAGTCACATACCCATTTCTCCTTCATACTGAGTGTTAGAGGCAAACAGTTGATCACATCTTATGTGAGATGCCTCACCCAGACCTAGTGAATAACAGAGCGCACCATTGAGTGTGCCTGGCACAGACATTGTTTATTTCAAGTTGGTTTCTCTGAGACTGTTTGATGGGACTGAGTGGACTTCAAAGTTATAAGCTTAAGGATTAGATGTCATGTGGGAGACATTTTTTCATTATTGAAAGCAGTTTGCATGTTTTCTTTTCAGATCAGAGTTAATGTCACGCGAGTCACAATTTTTGTGTCACGCGAGTCACATCATTCCATGCACACCAAAATAAAGAGATACACTTCAAATTTCTTGAGCATCTCAGTTGATGTTCTGGATATACCCCTCCAGTGTTACCTGTACTCCATTAATGACTTAGTTATGAAATGGGCCACAAATCTTAGCGTTTGTATGAACGGGTGAGACGAGTGTCTTCGTGCCTGTCACGCGAGTCACGCACTTTGCTTTATTATTTTGGTACTTACTTGATCAGCATTATTACCTTTGTTCCCTGTGTTGTAAGTGTCTTGGTTAAGATTGATATAAAATTAACACACTAACTGAAAAAAGTGAGTATTAAATATTTCTGAACAAAATAACCGAGTGACTATGTCACGCGAGTCACGGAGGAATGGCTGAACTGTATTGTGGTCTGATTATTGTTGTCTTTCTGTATACAAAAACACACCAGTCTTGATAGGAGCGCTTATCGTCGTTCGTCAGCCATTTGCCCATAGGTGGACACCATATGTAAAGCACGAGGCCACATATGGCTTGTCACACTACGTGAGGGGCCACATATGGCACAGATGCTTGCGGGGCTCGAATCCGTGCCATTAACGGTGTAACGCTAGCGGCCACCAGCGAATCAAAGACAACTCGACCACTGAGGGCCCTCAATGTTTAACGGTTGTTGAATTGTAAATTACATGCATGTACATGTACGAGTAAGCTACATGAACTAGAGTCTTAGGCACTGAAACGGTGTTATTTAAATGTAAAATAGACAGTTGGAATAATTCCACTAACCCTTTGATGTTCAGTCTCATGGCGAAGAGTCACACAATTTGTCCAGTCTCACACATTTCTCTCAGCAAGGATCTCTAGAGAATTAGTGTAATTGTACATGTGACACATACATAGTTTTCAAAAAATAATTTGTGGCCGATGGGACAGATACCTTATTTATTATGAAACCGACTAAATGAAAGGATAAATAATGTTCTCTCTGCATGTTACATGTTACCGATATTTGTAAAATATTTTACTTTTTCAGATTATAGAAAGCATATCCTTCAGCAGTAAATGACAAAAATTCCGTATTGAGATACAATGTTAATTCCTTATATGGTTAGATGGACAGGAGCTATGCTGGGATGTATTCTCTTATGGCATCATATTAAAAACATGTACCTCCTCCTGTCAGCACACCCACAGTTTCGAAGGTTACAAATTCTGACAATGGTAGAATGACAATTATATTGTGCAGACTAGTACATGTAGGTCACTTCTATTTAAACATGATGACTTGGAGTTTGACCCTATCAATTGACCCTATCCAGCCAAGTGAACCAAGCCATTGACCTAGGTCATACAGGTGTCTGCATCTAAATGGTATAGAGGGTTTCGTGGAGAGGATGTTTGTATGTAAGTCCCCAAGTTACATACTGTGAATAAAATTTCTGCAAAAATGGGAGCCTAGAAAATTAGAATTTCGTGCCAACATGGCAAACATATGATAAGTATGCCTTAAATTATTTTCTTCTGCATATATTAAGTGCACTGGACAAAGTTTTCATCAGCCAGCGATTTAAGCATCCTTTCAAGAAAACTCTCTAAGTCAACCCCTGAGTGGTATCCATTTTGTATTCATGCTCTAAAGCAGAAAAACTCTGTGAAAATGGCATCTGAACATATATAAGAATAGCAGAAAATATTTAACTGCATTAATATACACCTGGTGGTACAAAATCTAACCAAAATAATTGAGCAAATTATCTGCAATAGCTGAATAACTTGACTCTTTTCTTCTGCTCGTCTTCTCAAAGCCTAAAGCAGTTCAATTATCCACCAGTCACCCAGACCACTGTAGTACTTGTGTTCAAGTTTTTCCTCAGTATTAGACAGGAACATTAGACCCTACAGGTCTACATCGTTCAGGGAAAATAATATCTGCGCTGGTGCTCTAGAAGTCAAGTTAAGGTAAGAGATACTTTGCACACGTTTAACAACCCCTTATTCAACCGTCTTAATTTTTATATAAACATCTTTGCGCGGAACTTAATATGCGTTTTTTTTATAATACAAGTATAGGATCTCTCTACTGAACGGATGGCGGATCGTATAGCGGAGTGGCAAAAATAGTAGAGCCTCCATAGCGTATACGATACCTTGATCTACCAAATGTATATTTCCTGACACATGAAACGCGTAACGTAATCTCGTTTGGCGCTAATTATCGTTCAAATTTCGCAGTGCTATTAAAATGTGGCCATCATATGTGACCAATTTGGCCGCCTCACTTCCTCGAGGTATTAGTATATGCATAAATTTACAAACGTTGGCATCTCTCTTCGGCAAATAAAAACTTGTGAAGCGGCAGGACAAATATCCAGAGAAAAAACTCAATGGACACAACGTGGTTCGGTGCAGAACGCTTTAATTTTATATCTGATTGAAGACAGACCTAAAATCACAAAGATAAGACTTAATGGGTTTTCCCCAAGATGAGTACTTATGTATACAGCAGTTAGTTTTCTGGGATCCGTGATTACCATCCAGCGATTGGGACTTCCTTAATGTGTCTTCTACTGTGTACAGTTAGGTTACGCCGATGAGCACTCGCATAATCACACAACGTACACTTGTATGGCTTCTCTCCAGTGTGTGATCTCATATGTTCCGCAAGGAGAGTTTTCCGTGCACTGCTATAATCACATGAGCGACACTTGTAAGGTTTTTCTCCAGTGTGTCCTCGTGTATGTCGAATAAGCTCAATTTTCTGAGCAAACCTATAATCACACAAAGAGCACATGAATGGCTTTTCTCCAGTGTGTATTCTCATATGAACAACAAGAGCACGTTTACGGGCACCGCTATAATCACATAGGGAGCACTTGTACGGCTTCTCTCCAGTGTGTGATCTTATGTGCTCATTCATACCGCTCTTTTGTGCACAACTGTACTCACACATGGGACACTTGTGTGGCTTTTCATTAGTGTGCGTTCTCATATGCTTCACAAGGTGAGCTATCCGGGCACATCTGAAAGCACAAAAAGAGCACAAATGTGGCTTTTCACCAGTGTGCGTTCTTGTGTGTGCTACAAGTTGAGTTTTCCGGGCACAACTGTAAGCACACCAGGAACACTTGAACAATTTTTCTCCAGAGTGCTTTATCATGTGTCTAACAATATGGGTTTTCTGTGCAGAGCAATAATCACACAGAGGGCACTTGTGTGGCTTTTCTCCGCTGTGAGTCCTCATATGATTCACAAGGTGAACTTTTTGGGTGCATCTATACTCACACAAAGAGCACTTGTGTGGCTTATCTCCAGTATGTGTTCTCATATGTTCGCCTAGAGACGCTTTTCGGGAACAACTATAATCACACAAGGAACAATTGTGTGGCTTTTCTCCTGTGTGTGTTCTCATATGTTCAGTAAGATAAGTCTTCCGCGCAGTTCTAAAGTCACATATAGAACACCTGTGTGGCTTCTCGCCGGTGTGTTTTCTCATATGCTCAATAAAGTTGTACTTTTGAGCGCTCTTATACTCACACAAAGAGCACATGTACGGACTATTGCCTGGTGTCATTTGACAGTTGGCATCGCAATTTACAGTGGTTCCGAATAAACTTGTATTTTCTGGTAAGATTGACTCAGTTCCGAAAGTAATTTTGGAATCTGCATGATCTATTCCACCATTTCCTGTCGACCATACATCTTTCTCATCAGGTGCTCGACGTTCATACAAAGTAACAGGGACAGGAAATCCGTATACATCGAGGTTAGGGAGCACAGAATCGGCATAGGATTGTCTCTGAAACACAAAATAAATATAATTACTATAACTATTTTGTCTGAAATAAAAGTTGAACCACGGCGAATACTATTGTCAACATGTTCAATACAGCCAGTCCGATCTGTCGTTGGGCAGACAGCTGTTCACAAACAGGTCCTTTAGGGCGATCTCAGACGTGATGAGCCTACAATACAATTTTTTTTAGATGTTTTGTGGCAGGATATATTTATGACTTCAATTCACATAGGTGATATTTCATAACGAAATCCATGCAATATTTGAAAGCAGTACCAGATTAACTTTTCACAAACTTGAAAGCACAACAGTGGGATTTTGCATTTCTGACCGAAGAATACCAGCGAGGAAGCAAGGTATTTCCTTATCATGCAAGATAATAAGTATCGTATATTTTATGATATTTGTTATCATTACAATATTTATTCGTTATATTTTTCTGAATGTGGTCCGAAACATTGCCTTACGTGCGTGAAGCTCCTTGCTTTTTCTCGCTGTCACAGTTTTGACTGTAGATTAGTCAAACTGGGTTTCCTCTGACTTTGGCTTAATGTTTACATTATTATAAAATTTCCCCCAAAATAAGGCCTACTAAGTTATATAACAACCAAGTTGCATATCTTTCTGCATTTCTGTCATCTGAGATATAACAGGAAAAAATAGAAAAAGATTTTCCTCACAATGAAAAGTAGTGGGCATATTGACACAGTGTGTCATTTACATAATGTTTTATTTAGATTCTTTTTAACAATCATGGACAGAAACTATTCGTTACGTGACACTTGAATAACTAAGAAAGTATGAAAGTTTTCCCTTGTGTCTAAGTTTCTGTTGTATAATGGTATCATTTTGTCTCCCCTTTGACATTGGGTATAATAATCATGATAACTGTTCAATTTCATAAACAAGAGACGCTTTAAATATAACGTATGATAGTCATGTCATGTACGTGACACTTGTGTATTATTTATTTATTGATTTCTTTCTCTTTTCTTTTTTTTTTAATGATAAAACTGAACTTGAGAAAACGGTTCTTTGTCATAAAACTAGGGCGTTCATGCAAATGTATCGACACAAAAGTTCACTTTATTCTAATATTTCATAGTTTGTCACAACAATAATAATGTTCCATTCAGTATTCTTTTCTTGATCACGAAAGCATACTTCGCTCCATTTTCATTGTGTATTCTGGTTGCCATGCTTATATTAACAAGATGTCCATGACTGATAATCATGATAATGAAAATAACGTCTAACATCTAGTGTTTAATGACTGTAATAACGTCTAACATCTAGTGTTTAATGACTGTAATAACGTCTAACATCTAGTGTTTAATGACTGTAATAACGTCTAACATCTAGTGTTTAATGACTGTAATAACGTCTAACATCTAGTGTTTAATGACTGCAGTTTTGCTTACAATTGTCTCATCAGCCTCATGTATCAGCAAGGTCAGTGACCATGTGGAGGAAGCATCAGTATACATACAATGAATCCCAGGTTAATGGAACCTACATATGTTATTTATGACATATATGCATGCATCGGTATAAAAATATGCTTCAAGTAACAGAGACAAACTGAATCTGATGTGAACAACATAACGTTACAATAGTATAAATATATGTCAATCAGCTTTAAATATAAGGAAAAATCTCTGCGCTAACGTCAATTCAGTATCATTATCATGATTGAATGTCTGTCTATAATTTTAATATGCAGTAAATTATTGTATTTTAGTATTTGGGCCATCATTAAAAACGTTCATCCCTTAAAAAAAAAAAAAGATCCGTAGCTCCAAATAGTCGGTTTTCAATATGTATGTGGAAAACCAATATACATGTCAAAATGAACCTGTGGCTCAACAAACGTTGTTTATCAGTCCCCAATGTCCCATTGATGCTCTTCGAGATACTCTACGAAGTTGTAGTGAAATAGCTCATGTTTAGAAGATAAGGTGCCCCATACCTCATTGGTATCTGATGTTGCAGATTCATCTTTCCTTCCAATGATGTTTCCATCTTCTGGTTTCAACACGTCCACTGAGTCAATACAGTTACTTTCATAGTAGATCGAAGAAGACAATGCTGAGTACTCCATATTGTCATGGTTTGGTTCCTCTTTCATGCGGACATCCACATGTATGTCCGAGTGGTCTGATGAAAACTCGTATTTCCTATTGTTAGTTAGGGGGTCTGGTAAGTCCTGTAAGCTCACGTCTGGTTCTTGTTTGACCAATGTTAATGAGGAGTTAACGTGGTGATTTTGTGGAAGTTGGTGTGATTCTGCTGTGCCTGTCTGACAAGCCTCTGGGGATTCTTGCTTCACTGTTGATGGTGGACATAACATTGGATCCTCTGGCCATGATACAATTTCTGGTTTTCTTTCGGAAAGGTCTGATTCCTCTTCTGTGAGTTCTGCTTGTCTTTCTGCCATGTTTGTCTAGGATCCTAACAACACACCTGAAAGTAAAGAATTCATATACATTTGTTTTCACCGAAAACTGAATTCGTCGTCCTCAAACAGGTAATAATAGCGATAATAATGAATGATTTAATGATGCCATACTGGCATCAGCCTGCTATTTTGTTTTTGTCAAGATGGGCGAAACTTTCTGGCATAAATTATGAAATAAGGACCTATGGATTATTTAAACGCATTCCAGTTTTACTTTACAAAATCCACCAGCTGAATCTCGGTTTTAAGGCAATGATCATGAAACTCCGTACGGGTATAATTATTATTCCTACTATTTGATTGGCTAATTTGAGCTATACATTCCAAATGAGTATGTTCTGGTGCAATATGAAAGTAATAATCCAGAAGTGGATACTGGTTTCTTTGTCAGGATGTTATTTCGGGGAAATATTGTCCCCAAATTAGACTATTGGTTACGTACTTGACAACCACCTCGCTGGGGATCTAGATATGATAAATGAGCCTGTGAAATGGAGCATGCGCTGTGGGGAGAATGCGTATTTGATAGTAGGGCCTACTGTAGCCAGTTCTACCCCACTCTGTCGTCCACACTGTATACAAACCCTGTGTCCGAAATAATTTTTTGCGTTACTCTTCCATAGTGCTTAGTTAGAATGGAATTGTTCACATTCCTCACCTTCTTCGTCGTATAATACGAAATTTTCACAACTGAAGTAATAGGTCTTCGTTTTCGCCCTCCACTTTTGCTTGGAATCCTTATACGCGCGTTAAACATGTTTTTATTGCAAAATTATAATCCTACATACAGTCGGATCACGGATTTACGCATTTAAGGCTATTCGTTACATTTCGTTTACCGCAAGTCACCCGATATATCAAAGAAAACCGACATTTACAGACATATGAGCGTTTATAACAATTGAGAATGAGTAAGGAAGTTAGTATATTCCTCAAAACTGTCGACAACACCTGCCACTTGCAACTATCGGATGAAAAAACTCAATTTTACACCTATATCTTAATACACTTTGGATTTCAGCCTTTTCTCCCATCTTTCAAGTGATTTTTGCATTTCTCTCTGTAGACAGAAATTGCCATGGTGAATGATCCATTTTTTTACATCAGGTAAAATTGTTAGTAAAAAAATGAATGTTCACTTTGTTAATATATTATAAAGATAGCATGTTGAGTGCACATTTATGATTGAACCCTAATGTTGAAAGCGACGTTAAACCCTATTCACTCACTCACTTGAACCCTAAAATCCAATTAAAATCCATGTTATATCTTAGATTCGCTCAGTCACTCGACAATGAGTTATAGAGGAAAAACAACATAGTCCAACTATATATACTTTTGTTTAGAGAACTTTCCTACTAGTGGAGCCATATCGTGCACAAAACTAGCCGAATTGTGCACTTCGAGGTATAAGCATGAAACTTGGCATGATAGTAGCCAAGGACGTCCTGACCATTTTCTGATAAGGACCCACTCAAATTTTTTCCAAAATGGCCGCCAAATTCAAGATGGCCGCCAATATAATGGTCAAATACAGCAATATGATAATAATACTGTTTATTGTTTCAGTTGAGGTCATGAAACTTGCAGCGATGCTTGTTATTAATGCTCTAGTCCATTTTCAAAGAAGATCTGTAAAATTATTTTCCAAGATGGCTGCCAAATTCAAAATGGCGGCCATGAAAAGGGTCAAATTAATGGTAAATCATCACATAATGCGTAAAGGATTATGTTTGTATTGTGCACTTAATGTATTGTGCTGAAGCCAAGCAAATAATTCCTGCTACGAATAAATTTTTGTCGAAACCGGTTGTGCTAAAAATAGATCGCCAGCTAGCGCACTACCAAAGCAAACGTTCTGACTCTTTCAGTAGTCATTCGTTTAACCACTTACGCCACGATGTTCTCGTGTACCACTTGCTCCAAGTCCTTTACATGCTTGCACGACTTACAACGCCATGAGTCTACCATCTGCGATGCTACTGCCCAGTACACATGCGAGACCTTCGGGAATACATTTAAACGCCTGGAGTTTACAGTGCCATTAACGGTTTCTCCATGAGAAATCCAGGCATCAAATGTGGGGACTGTGGCCACCACTTCAGACTACACAGTCAGTTGAATTCTCACCGAAGTATAATCCATGGACATGCACGCTTGGGGGTTGAGGAAGCCGTGGCGTTTGACTCCATCCTTGAGTCTACTTTTTAAGATCCTGTTGGCGAGTATACATGTTTGATTTGCAGGGAGTCATTTATTTAGTCGTAAGGATAATTTACGGTGACATCAACGTTCGGTCCAAAGAGCACCCAGCCATGAATGATTGTGGTCGAGTCTTCAGACTCCACAGTCAGTTGAGCCCCATCAATCCGAAAGACATTCACAGTTTGTGTTTCATCCATCCATGACTTATACTAATACTTATTATCATGGTCGGCTGCTGATTGAACAAGAGCCGTCTGAGATCAGCACAATTAACTTCTGATTTGAGAAGAGCAGCTGACTATGCGGCCAAGACACGGACAATAACATAAGTAAATAGTAAACACACCCATAGCGGCTCCCCCAGCGTGGGTGTGCTCTGATGGAGGGGATACTAAAATGATTGACCTGTAATCCTTGTTCATGTTGTTGTTGTTGTTCTTTAACCAATCAGAATAGTACTTATCACGGACTCGTAGAGCTACGTATAAGTGCACATGTGTGATATCGCATATAAACACGTCCCTCTGGACCCCACACTCCCGTTCCAACTGTTGCAGAGCCATGACGGAGACCCATCCCTATGCCACTCGCATTTTACAGCATGTGACCGTGGTTAACTCACTTATGGGTTATCGAGCAGTGGTTCGGTCCATGTTTGCAGATGGCGACGACAAAGAGGGGTGATGCCAGATCCTGGAAGAGTTCACAGAAGCGGTCCTCGACTCGATGGCGAGGTGTGCTATCACCCACCACTACACTGGAATATGAAAGCCATCCTTGATGCTGGGGCTATGGACCACGAGCGCTCACGCCGGAACCAGCGACGGTTCGTGGACCTCGCAATGGTCTTTGTTCTATTGACCCTGACGCTGTGGCTATGACAGTTATGTCTTCCAGCGACAGAAAAGAACGGCTCTTCAGAGCCCCCATGTCTTCCAAAAGAGAAACGACTAACTAAGCACGATGTTCACAAACACATACACAAATACAGACACACACGCGCGCGTGCGTGCGCGCTCTCACTCAACATCGTTAGTGCGTTCATGCCTTAAGATGGGGGTTGAGCACGCCTCACGGGAAATTTGGACCACGGATGGTCCATCTCTACCCCAAACACCTTCCTTCACACGCCCAAAATGCCCACTTTGGATACTACTCCCATTGATGACATCACCAATGATGTCACAGATGACGTGGACATCCCTCAAGTCGTGGTCTACACACCAAAGACTTCACAATGACACCTCATCGGACGCATTCGGACCCAGAATGGTCCTTCAATCGCTCAAACACACTCCCACGCACGCCCTGAATGACATCTTGATGTTACTACTGTCCAACTGAGCATGCGTAGCGCAATGCGACTTCCAACAAAAACCATACCATTCGTTGTCTACATGCAGACAGCTACAGGATGACACCCAACACGGTCCATTCGGACCACGGATGATCCATCTCTACTCCAAAAACCCCCCTTCACACCCCCAAAATGCCCACTTTGGCTACATCTCCTACTGATGACCTCACCGATGACGTCACAGACGACGTGGACATCCCTCAAGTCGTGGTCTACACACCGAGGGCTTCACTTTGACACCTCACACGACGCATTCTGACCAAGAGTGGTCCCTCAATCGCTCAAATATACCCATGCGGACCTCCAGAATGGCCACTTTACTTATTACACCTCAACTGCCCATGCGCAGATTGGCGCGACTTCCAATCAAAAACACGCCAGTCTGACTCAACCCCACGAAAGCTTCACTAGGATACCCCAACCGGTCCATTTGGATCAAATATGGGTCCCTTGATTGCCCAAACATGTCATTTCCCACGTCCAAAATGACATATTTCGTTACTACTGCCCAACTGCGCATGCGTAGCACAATGCGACTTCCAACAAATCCCATATCATTCGCCGTCTACATGCAGAGAGCTACACACCACACGGCCTATTCGGACCACGGAAGGACCATCTCTACCCCAGACACCTTCCTTCACACCCCAAAAATGCCCACTTTGGCTACTACTTCTCCTGATGACGTCATCAATGACATCACAGATGACGTGGACATCCCTCAAGTCCTAGTCAACACCCTGAAACATTAAGTAGAAAATGACGGAGACACCAATAGCTAGCATCATGCCAAGTTTTAGGCTTCTGACACAAATCAAACAATGAACTAAGGTAATTTCAGTATTTGGCCATTATTATGGCGGCCATCTTGAATTTGGCGGCCATGTTGGAAAAATATTGTGTGGGTCCTTATCAAAAATTGATCAGGTCATCATTGGCTACTATTATGCCAAGTTTTAGGCTTCTGACACAAATCAAACAATGAACTAAGTTAATTTCAGTATTTGGCCATTATTATGGCGGCCATCTTGAATTTGGCGGCCATCTTGGAAAAATATTGTGTGGGTCCTTATCAGAAATTGATCAGGTCATCATTGGCTACTATTATGCCAAGTTTCATGCTCTTACCTCGAAGCGCACAATATTTTCACCATATTGGTCTACTATACCTTTTATTTCTAGTGTGAAAAGTAACCAATGTAGTGCGGTAGTTACATGTAACTATATCATTTTAGAATGATATTTCAATGCAGGACATGCAATCGTCTTCTAACCGTGGAAATAGGTTGCTACATCTGACGATAATAGTTTAATGATGACCGCAAACTAAACGAAGCTACACAAAACGCTAAAATCCGAAGGGCCATGCACCGTCTATCGGATGTTCCTCTGTACACAAACGTGTTTACTAATATTAGGGATGTGGGCACAATGGTCATCATACAGATATGATTCGTGTGGCTTATCTCAGACGTATTCTTTTATGTACTATTCAAGTTTTTTATGCACCAACCGAATCACGCGAAAAACTTGTATTCAGTGCGTAAATGGTCTTAGGTTTAACCCTATCTGGCCTGGGCTTTTTGGAACCTGTCGTGACCGGTGGGAAGGAGGGGTGGGGGGGGGGTGAAATCCTCCCCCCCCTAATTATTTGTCTTACCCCTTAAGCTAGGGGACTGAAACTTACCGCACTATACCCTTGAGTCAAGCTCTACCAGAAAATGTAAAAAATCCAAGATGTCCGCTTTGATGACGTCACATTGACGTCATTTTCCAAAACGGCATTTTCTGGTTGATTTTTCGGTCAGATTTTTCCAATTTTTGATTTATGCACTTTCTTCGCACAAACTGCATGATAAATCAGCAAATATTAATGTGATGTGAAATAAAATAGTTGTTGCCCACTTTTCAGCGCGGAAAATCAAATTTTTTGAATAAATATGACAAAAACATCACTTTTCTGGTACCCACGTGGCCGCCATCTTGAATTCACCCATGGTCCTCTGTTCGGAGCGTTATGCAAATAGGCTCAAAATAATAAGCTACAAAGTCACGGAGTTTCAGCTCTTAATTTTTTGTCATTCCGGAGATAGCGCGGAAAGTTTGGTGGGGTGGGGGGGCTAGGCCAGGGGTAGGGTTAAGGTGAATTCCACACAAAAGCGTACGACACTAATTCAGACCCTTTTCGCAGAAAATTCACTCAACATTTTTTCGTGGACTACGTTACCATGATTTTATATGTATTTGCTCCCTTCTGGAAACACACTATGTAATAGTTGAAGTTCCCGAAGAGGTTTCTTATTGGATAAGAGTGGGCGGAACGACCGAAGGGAGCTCTGTGTATTTGCTCCCTTTACACTCGGGAAACACACTATGTAATAGTTAAAGTTCCTGAAGAGGTTTCTTATTGGGTAAGAGTAGGCGAAGCAACCGAAGGGAAAAAGTTTGGACACTGACTGTTTAACTCTCAGACGGTCGCGTGGTGTCATGTCTGGAGTTTTGGCGGTAAATGTCAGTCTTGTCTACGGTAAATGTCAGTCTTGTCTAGAATTTTCGTTGTGTCAAGAAGGATTGTAATTTGGACACGGGGATATTCGATTTACAATACGATCTGTTCGGTGATGAGGAGTTATGTACCCTTACGGAAGAGCAGTATATACTTCTATGGCAGTGTACACTGCCACTATACTTCCACAGACCTCCACTCTACTGCGGCCATACTTCTGAAACTCTGTGCAATTCCAGCTTTTTTCTCTGTACTGCCACTATACTTCTGGCACTTACACTTTTGCTGTGTATACTGCGGTCATACTTCTACAACTTGATCACAAAAAATGTAAATTCTATACTGCTGTTATACTGCTACAAGTTTAGCTGTTTCCTGTGTACACTGCTGTTATACTTCTACAACTTGTCCTTACCAAAAAAGGCCTTCAACTTGAAACTATACTGCTGCTATACTTCAGTGAGAGGAATGCTGGGATAGGAATTCCTCATTAATTTGAAAAATAGGTCAACTGAATTTCCCTCCAGTGAGCCCACAGTTGCTGTGTATGGCACATGGAGAGCAGATCTTCGCAGTACTCTTTTCTCTGTACAACTTTGTTCATGAACTGATGCATGTAAGTAGCATTAATATATTAGATGCCAATGGGAAGAATTTCCCTTTCATTCCATTCCCCATATTTTTCCAATACTGCATATTTTTCAAACATACTGAGGCCAACATTATGGCATGTCTGATATAAAATTTATCATGGTGAGAATATAGGGGGCGGTTTCAGCCAGGGCAATCAGTTTAATTACACCCCAAAACATGTTTAGGCCTACCATGTTATAATACATCATATGTCCATGTTATAATGTAGTAATATCAACCATTCATGTGTGTATGATACATGAATGTGTCAATTTTGCCTGAAAGAGGATGCTTGTATATACCATTTTTATTTAGACCACACTTGGTATACAGGGCAATCTTATACTGCTGCTATACTTCAGCCTGTCTACTGCCAGTATGATGCAGTCATACTTCCACTATACTGCTACCATACTGGCCATATACTTCTGTCTATGCTGCCAGCCCCCTGCCATGACACTGCCTCCGTACTTCAGGGAAGGGTTACAGCAGCTTAATTAACATAATGTCAGCCTACTGCAGTCATACTTCCACTATACTTCTACTATGCTGCTACCATACTGGCCATATACTTCTGTCTATGCTGCCAGCCCCCTGCCATAACACTGCCTCTATACTTCAGGGAAGGGTTACAGCAGCTTAATTAACATAATGTCAGCATACTGCAGTCATACTTCCACTATACTTCTACTATACTGCTACCATACTGGCCATATACTTCTGTCTATGCTGCCAGCCCTCTGCCATAACACTGCCTCTATACTTCAGGGAAGGGTTACAGCAGCTTAATTAACATAATGTCAGCATACTGCCAATATACTGCCACTATAATTCTGCAACCCTGCCACAACTCACAACTTCAGTCTAACATGTGAGTATCTTCTTCAGAAAAAGCTATTTCAAGGCAGTATAGTGGAAGTGTATACTGCGGTCATACTGCCATCATAATTCAAGCTTCTACTGCAGCTGTACTTCTACTCTAATGCTGTCATACTTCCTTTTCGTAAGGGAAGTGGGCTCACTGGACGTTGGAAAGTATTTCTTTTTTCAAAGGGTAGGCCAGCAGTGGAACAGGTTTTCCTCAATCATGATCCTTCATAGCCTAGAAAACAGTAAGTCAGAGTCATTTGACCCCCTTGCACCGATCGGCTCTCTACCCATTTCCCACCCCACAGCTGCTGTTATAGATAAATACAGGTCAATGGAGGTAAGCTGCCTTGACCGCGGATGACAGTTGTAATGTTTGTTTTATTTCTGTCACCGCTGAGCCTACTAAACTTACTGGTACTATATTTTTATTTAAAACCGAACGTCCCACGGGCGGGTTTTATTTCCCGATCCTCATGATCAATGATATACAAATGATACTTTATATTGAGAAGAAAATGACAAGAGAGATTACAATTTCGAAGAGGTCCATTATATACGCCGTTCGGGAATGTACACACAAGGCCATATGGCGTATACTATGATGGCCGAGAAGGGACATCGCTGTATTGTGTTATGAATCTGGACCGACACACGAAGGCAGGATGCGAAGTCGCGAAGGCAGGATGCGAAGTGGCGAAGCCAGGATGCCAAGAACGAAGGCAGGATGCGAAGGCAGGATGCGAAGTGCGAAGCCACGATGGGAAGCGCGAAGTCGGGATGCGAAGTCAGGATGCGAAGCGCGAAGTCAGGATGCGAAGTCGCGAAGGCAGGATGCGAAGTCGCGAAGGCAGGATGCGAAGTCGCGAGGCCAGGATGCGAAGCGCGAAGTCAGGATGCGAAGTCAGGATGCGAAGCGCGAAGTCAGGATGCGAAATCAAAACAATGCGGAGCGCGAAGTCAGGATCCGAAATCAAAACAATGCGAAGCGCGAGGTCAGGATGCGAAATCAAAACAATGCGGAGCGCGAAGTCAGGATGCGAAATCAAAACATCAACATTGGGCATGATCCTATCAAAACGAGGCCGGTTTGTAGCCCTGATTCCTAATATGCATTGTAGGGGCAATTGAAGATTATTGCTGGTTGTTGTTATCACAGCAACGGAGGAAGTAAAATTATTCTGATGTGTACCTTTGCTTTGCATTACTGATGTTTTATAAATTCACAAATGGTGTTTTGAATATTTTCAGATCTGGCGTTTCGGGAATGATTAAAACCGACCCGAATAATTGATAATTAATACTGAAGGGCTCAAAGCTTTCGTAAGACTCTAATTAGCCTGGTGACTGTTCAGGTTGACATTTTTATTCCAATCTTACACAATTTCCAGTTAGCCTGGTGTGTGAATGGGCCAGACCATCTAAAACAATTGAGAATTATTGCTCACCAGATAAATTGCTAAGCAGATCAAAGTGGCAGTATTAATAACATTATGCTAACCAACGAAGTGCTAACACTCTCTCAGGACTTAGTCTCGTACATTTCAGGTTGAACAGATCATACCAAGGCTGGTTAAAATTAATTTCCTGTTTAGCATGATGTTAAAAATGATGTTAAAAATAAAATCCCAAAACATTGCCTCGTTTTTTGTGGGTTTTTGTTATTCTATCAAGGGGGGATTTCCTGTCTTCACTATATTTGTGGGAACTCACAACCAGCAATAATATATCTTGAAAACGTGAACCCAGTTACTCTTATTCAAACATAAATGGGCCAATTCCTATGGCATCCGGCTATCTCCCATGTGGTATTTTTTAGTGTGACAGTTTGGCGGCAGAAAATGACACTTGGATTAAATAACGTGATGTAGACTACGAACACCCTCCACGTAAATTTTTGTCAAACTCTTATTATTAAATTTGTTAATTAGGGTATGTTGTGATTCCATAATGAGGCTGAGCGATCCATGTCGATGATCATGATTTTGCAGAGCCGATATGCCTACACCTCGAGGGATGACGGTGAATTTTGGGTGGCCCTGAAAAGGACGGTTGCGAGAGCGACATGCGTTTTTAGCGGGATTGAGACCGTTTCCGAGAACCATTATGATACCATGCGGTATTATCACTCAATGATAGATGGTTTTGAATTTCGAATAATATTTGAACAAATATATATCAATTTGTATATTTTCAATTCTGGTTTATAACTGTGCAAGTTTTAAATGCACACCCAAAGCCTGTTTTATCGAACTATTTGATTTGGCTGTTTCTGTGGTGGACACTGACGGGGAATTCTGGAAATGAATTAGAACACGGCCGATTTGTACCATATAGAACAGACAAGAATATCTCGTTATTTATGCTTATATTCCAAAGGGTTGACGTAAACAGAGAAACAATAAATTGGCAATGTTTGGCGGCCTCGGCCTTGACAATCTCGACTTTGGACTCCAAACTATATGCATCGTCGGATGAATGATGTAACTAGTTTATTGAAAAGAAAATCGTTTGGCTTGTATCTGAATCTAGTTTCATTAAATTTTAGTGTACATTTATTGAGATATCTACTTCTAAGTCGCTTGACTTCGGTCTCGGAGCGTCGATTCCAAAGATGAGGAGGAAAAAAAAGAATAAAAATAAAAAATTTGGGGGCGGCCGAATATTTCGGGCGGGCGGTGATGCTAAACAGAAAACTTTTTTAACCAGGCTAATGTTCGCGAATTGCGATATTGCCTTGTACGTAGACTTTTGGCATGGAGTGACGAGCATACGAGTTTTAGACAATAGCCCCAAACTAACAGCTAATTATCTTACTGCTTGTTAATAGTCTATCTGTTTCCGTGTGTATATATTTATTAGCATATAATAAGGATGTATGGAAATATTGATCCTTGATTTCACATTTTATATCATCAATCTTAAATTTGTACAAACCACCATCTTAGAATTGGCCCGGGTCGTTTCGGACACAGGGCTAAGTAGCACTGTTGTGCCAGAGATATATTTTTTTTTAAATTTTAATTTAAATTGCTTTTTTAATTTTAAAATTTAAATTTTTTTCAATTTTAAAATTTCTATTTCTTTTTTTTTAGAATCACTAAATTATCATATAGCTTACTATAATACTCATACATGACCATATTTTAAAGCCAGTGTTTGTCAAGCATGGAAAATTACACTATACACTATATATAAAGACCAATTTATCTGGTAAGCAATAATTCTCAATTATTCCTAGATGGTATGGCCCATTCACACACCAGGCTAACTGGAAATTTTGGAATAAAAATGTCAACCTGTACAGTCACCAGGCTAACGAGTCTTACGAAAGCTTTGAGCGCTTCAGTATTAATTATCAATTATTCGGGTCGGTTTTAATCATTCCCGAAACGCCAGATCTGAAAATATTCAAAATACCATTTGTGAATTTTTATAAAACATGAATTATAATAATTTTACTTCCTCCGTTGCTGTGATAACAACAACCAGCAATAATCTTCAATTGCCCCTACAATGCATATTAGGAATCAGGGCTACAAACCGGCCTCGTTTTGATAGGATCATGAGCAATGCTGATGTTTTGATTTCGCAGCCTGACTTCGCGCTCGGCGTTGTTTTGATTTCGCATCCTGACCTCGCGCTCCGCATTGTTTTGATTTCGCATCCAGACTTCGCGCTCCGCATTGTTTTGATTTCGCATCCTGACTTCGCGCTTCGCATCCTGACTTCGCATCCTGACTTCGCGCTTCGCATCCTGACTTCGCATCCTGACTTCGCGCTCCGCTTCCAGCGTTTACATTGTATTGTTTTGATTTCGCATCCTGACTTCGCGCTTCGTATCCTGGCTTCACCACTTCGCATACTGGCTTCGCCACTTCGCATCCTGGCTTCGCGTTCGGCATTGTTTTGATTTCGCATCCTGACTTCGCGCTTCGCATCCTGACTTCGCATCCTGACTTCGCGCTCCGCTTCCAGTCTTTGCATTGTATTGTTTTGATTTCACATCCTGACTTCGCGCTTCGCATCCAGGCTTCGCCACTTCGCATCCTGGCTTCGCGCTCGGCGTTGTTTTGATTTCGCATCCTGACCTCGCGCTCCGCATTGTTTTGATTTCGCATCCTGACTTCGCGCTCCGCATTGTTTTGATTTCGCATCCTGACTTCGCATCCTGACTTCGCGCTTCGCATCCTGACTTCGCATCCTGACTTCGCGCTCCGCTTCCAGTCTTTGCATTGTATTGTTTTGATTTCGCATCCTGACTTCGCGCTTCGCATCCTGGCTTCGCCACTTCGCATCCTGGCTTCGCCACTTCGCATCCTGGCTTCGCATTGTTTTGATTTCGCATCCTGACTTCGCGCTGCATGTTTTGATTTCGCATCCTGACTTCGCGCTTCGCATCCTGGCCTCGCGAATTCGCATCCTGCCTTCGCGACTGTATTGTTTTGATTTCGCATCCTGACTTCGCGCTCCGCATCCTGACTTCGCATCCTGACTTCGCGCTTCGCATCCTGACTTCGCGCTTCGCATCGTGGCTTCGCGCTTCGCATCCTGCCTTCGCATCCTGCCTTCGTCCTTCGCATCCTGGCTTCGCCACTTCGCATCCTGCCTTCGCGACTTCGCATCCTGCCTTCGTGTTTCGGTCCAGATTCATAACACAATACAGCGATGTCCCTTCTCGGCCATCATAGTATACCCATCTCCCGTGGGAAATGTAACGATTTCAATCAACGCCAAAAACATTTGTGCAAAACTGCTTCAAGGCCATACCACCAACCGCCTTTGCTCAAAGTTTCTGAAATCGACGAGTCATATCCTCTTGAGTCCCGGGACTAAATGGACGCATCAAAAATGTCCATTTTTCCTGTGTGCTTAGTTTTGGGGGCACAATGAATGAAAATCATCATGCAAAATTTTAACGCTTCACGGTTTGGTCTCTTTAGTTTGTCCACATGTGTGGACATTTGGACATCATGACTTCAAGTACAGATAGGGGCTTAACCCAGACCAAGTGAAAATAACCATCTGCGAAGTATGTTTGTCTCTTTCTCTCTGGAATTGAGAAAATGACACAAGAAAAAACTATATTTTTCTGATGTGCTTAGTATTGGGTTCACAATATCATGCAAAATTTGAACACCTCCCGGTTTGGTCTCTTAGTTTGTCCACATCTGTGGACATTGGGACGTGATTACTTGAATTACAGGTACATGTAATCTAGATGAAGTTAAACTGAAACTTTGAACTTGAGTCAAATATATTTGTCTTTTTTCTCCACAAATGATTGATAACAGCATCATTCCAGAAAATATTCATCAAGGACACCATAAAAAGGCCGTTACTGGTACATTAATTATATAGCATATGATCCCAATGTCCACAATAGTGGACACATACTGCTCAAGTTTCGCTGTATCTATACTTATTAAAGAAACAGACCAACACTTCATGCAAGTCTTATAAGTCTTTGGGAACCTAGCATTCTTGCTATCCGCATAGTTTTATTTATTCCAAAGGAACATTCGGAGAATATTTTCCACAAACTTAACTACAAGGGCTCATTTCCACCTCTCGTAGGTGATCCGATCTTGAAACGGGTGAGGTAGGTCACGTGACACCAATCCAAAAGAATGTTGGGTTGGGTAGGTGGCACCAACTGTTAGTCTTTAGTGGAGGATACATGCTTGCTCTTAGTGAAAGCGCCTGTTCTTGTATTGGTGCGAAAAACTTATGTCCACAAATGTGGACGCTGGGATCCAAGAGGATATCACAGAATGATAGCAAAGTACGGCTGTTATGCGCCGTGTACGTTTCATAAACTTAACTTGCAACTAATTCCACTTAAACCAGGGCTAGTATAGAGGCCGCTTGAACATCGTGTAATACAATATATTAACGGTGTTTGTACGAGAAGTCACAATCAAAGCGTGACTGAGATACAATATAGGCCTAGTTCAGAAAATGACCTAGGAATCCATTTGCAAATGAAATACTGGTGACTAATACGGGTTTGGCGATAAAATCCTGGTGTCTAGCCTACATAGCTGACAATTGTTTGTTTCGCAAGAAATTAGCTATTTGTACTTATCCCACGGTGCACACGGGAAGAATATCCGATCGAAAACATGTCAGGCTCCTATCTAAGTAAACGCGACATAACAAGGTTGGTGGAAAACGATGCCGGAGAACTAACAAGAAGTCCTACTAAAAGAAAAACATCGCAAGAAGCAAAACTGATGCCTGGGATAATTTGTATCTCAGCCACGCTAGATATCCTAGCTAATTGAAACGATATGCAAGAGGTGGAACATGTGAGAACATGACTTGCCACGCAACCAAGACATATTTTTTTTAAAGAGAAACATATGGAAGAGGACATTGTTTCCTGGGTCTTTCTTTTCCTCCACGCGGGCTTGCAATTTGGTGATCATAATAAACTGTGGTATGCCGACCATGAACGCGAGAATTATAATTGGACGACAGTTGTCTACTTGATATCGGATCTGATTATTGTACATATATGCAGTTTCATACTTGAGACCAAATGCAGACCTTCCTAAAGTATAATCATGTTTATGAAGTTAAAAATATCGATGGAAAGAAAAATTCAAATAAAAATATTAGCAAATAGATACATACCGACGTCCATACATTTGTTGATGGTGAAACTTTGTTACCTTCCTAGATTTATACATGAGAATTACAAGCTATTGTCATTATCGGGTTATTAATATATTATTAAGCAGCTGCTATTATATTTTCGGTAGATTAGATTTTTTTCGACGTTCGTATCCGCATCGACATGATGCCTTGGTACAAAGCAAACAGAAGATCGTCTGTCTTTCAAGCTCCCACCAGCGGTAGCATGCCCCTAGATGTAAAAAGGAACTAATCCACCGGCTCAGCTTTTCGGGCATTGTTCGAAAGCCGAATGTATCGGGCTATGCTGGTGGTTGAATATCGGTGAGCGAGTCCAAATTATTGTCTGTAAATTTCACACAAATCCTCTGCGCTGAAACTATTCACGGCCAGTTGAATGCCAGTCTTGTCTTCAACGAAACTAGTAAAATCGGGCACCCTCGGTCGACCTTGTTTCATTGATTCCATTGAAAATGGTACTGGATAACACCATGTTTTCATACCGTCTAAGTGATCAAAGTAGAGATCTTTTGATGAAATCATGTCATTTAACATTGCGAAGGATAGGGAAAATAATTACTTCCTTCTAACCTAGATGCTGATATTCTACTTGACCGTTCCTCTAAAAGGTTCTTAGGCCTCATGTGGTAACATCTTGATCGAGAATAATTTCTCTAAACTGTAATTGCCTTCATCTAATATCATGGAAAGCTCGTCAAAAGACGATTCAACAGCGTTTATGTCAGATCTAGAATGGTTCATATTCTAATCAATATCTACTTTGAATTCCCACGATAGGTTTTTTTTCTATAATTTTTAGTTTCATTGCTGGCGGTTTTGACTGAGAGCTGTCACATATATTTATCTCTTTATATAAAAAAAAATCATTTATCAACATTTAATTATGATTAGGAAGACAGGAAGATGCCTGATGAAACTGCATCAAAACGTCGCACTTATTATCTTCGATTGGCATAAGTACAACGTGGCTTTGTTTTCTCATAACAATTGCAAGACACTAGGACTCATAAGGATCAAGTTGCATACCAGTACATGAAGCCGTGCTTTTTCATACAAATATCTGATTTCGGGGAAAAAACACCATCTATTTCTCTTTGTAAACATTGAGCGAGTGAGTGAGTAGGATTTTAACGTCAATTTTCAGTCATATCACGACTACCCAGTCACATTGTCCTGACACGGGGCTAACCATTCCTTGATCTATCCTCTTCCTACTGAGCGACATGCGAATAAAGTCTCTGCAAACATGTGTAGATCGGCCCTAACCAGTATGAGGCATGCTGAGGTGCAAGCGTGACTGAGATACAAATCATCACAGGGGTCATTTCTGGTTTTGTGGTGTTTCTAGATATGCAGTCAGAATATTGACCTGTGGGGTCGTATGACATCTTATCAGTACTCCGGCATCTTTTTCCACCTTAATATGTTGCGTTTAATTTTTATCTGTATATTGTGAGATTCTGCTGGTGGGCGTGTCGTCCCCGAGGCGCGCCCTCTGTACAAATCGTTGTGACTAAAGTTTGTGACTGTGGTTATAACATGGTGGATAATTCAGCGCTTGTCCCGCGTCGGGCCTCTGAATAAGAACTTGCATTCTACTGATATTTCCCCGTTTGAGACGTTTATTCTAAACGGTCACATAGACTATCGCTTTCCATCAGATGACTAATAGTGCTATTACATCATTGATCTGGGGTATTTGTATCTAATATCGATCAAGCCGGTGCTAGGGCCGTGTGGGCATATCAGTCAAGATATTCACATTAACAGCTACAGTAAAAGTGTGGCTGAGACAGATCACAGGAATCATTTTTGGTTTTTGTGTTGGTTTTAGATTTGCAGTCAGAATTTTAATGTAAGACTCCTTGTCAGTGCGGCTAATAGCGTTGGACACACCGGTTCTCGTCAGATCACCTAAGTTAGCAACGTTAAGCTCGGTCAATACTTGGGTGGGTGACCGGGTGCTGTACTGGCTGAGCTGATCAGTGTCCAGGGTAATAGAAACTATGAGCACGCTCGTGTTCTGGCACATGTAGGCACCGTCGTGATATGACTGAAACAAGGTTGAAGACGACGATAAACCCTACTACTCACTCACTTGTCAGTTGTCCGGCATCATTTTCCGCCAATCTGTATGTGTTGCGTTTAATTGTACACAATACTCGTTGTTCCGTTAAGTAGTAGACCTAGTCAGGCTGCCTCTATATTCAATCTGATGTACACCACAGTGTTGCCTGGATCGTACGCTCTATCCGACAATAAAACAACCTCTTCCGACTGTCCCTCCATTAGTTTTATAGAGTTCCGCAAACATTCTGATCGCCATGAGGAGCTGATATGTCTGCAAACATCAACTACCGATGGAATTTCCAGTAAGTTCATACGGGAGAGGTTATCAATACGATATACGATATGTTACGAGCCGATCACCTGACCCGTACGAAGATGTCGGCAATCGCGGAAATTCAATCGGCCGTTGATATTTGAAGATTGATTGCGGAAAATCAGCTCCTCACAGCGATTAAAAAAATTGGCAGAGAGTGGGAAGAGTCGTATACGGTCCATGTAGCATAGTGGTGCCGAACTGTATATAAAATTGAATAAAGAGGCCGGCGTAGTGACGGTACAAACGAAGACATGAACACTTAAGGACCGTGGAACTGGCTATGATCGATCTTCATATACATGTATGATTACAGGGAGAAATACTTCATAATCAGTGATTCCGCACTAATACACTCTAACAGTGATTTCGCACTAATACACTACTTCACGACCCTGTTATTCGAGAAGCGTGGGACTTAATGCCCTGTAATTATTCAGAATATACAACATAATATCGTATATTACACCAATCGAACATTCCAGCTAACATTTTGTTTTTGGCATTTCAACCGTACCTCACTAGGACGGTAGCATGCGACATCCAAAGTCGTCTACATAACGGTTGACCTGCGTACTATCTGCTTAAGAAGTCATACATTATATATTTAGTAAATGTGCATAAAGTAATGGTTGAACAGCTTGCTCTTTCTCCATTCCCATTGAACCACACGTTCCTGATCTTTCGTATTGTGTGATCGGAAACAGCTCGAAAACTTATATATTATCGTCTTCATTATCATCACTGGTGATTCGTCTTGTCTTGTCTTCGACGTTTTCAGATTTATATATTGAGGTTTCCTCACCTGTCAACTATTGAATATTAATTTCAACTAAAATTTCGAAAAAATCTTATTCTGTTAATTCGTATGTTAATCGGAGATGTTCTACAACAAATTGCACTGTAAATTAACATTTACGTAATATTTGAACCACAAAAGTACAGTTTGGTATATACAGTTTGTTTTGGGTTTGTGGCTGAACACCAGAAGTGAGCTAAAAAAAATTAACCTGACAGAAAACATCTGGAATCAGTCCCACGCGCAGTTTACGTCGCTAATTGTAGCTAGCCGATTGTATCTAGCTGAAACTGAAAATAAACGGAACAGAGATTGCGGCAGGTTTCCGGCGTTCGGAAACTAGATTTTTCGCCCAGAGACTTGTGTTATCATTATCAAAAGATTGCCAGAGGATATTCTAACAACGAGAAACTTCATATTCTAATTACTCGTTACTTCGGGTTATCTCATTACATCTTAAGATGTAACACCTTTATCGATTATCAAACTTAATGTTGCTTCTTGCTCAAGGCTAATAAGATACAGTGATATTCCGGTTACATATTAACCCCTACTAATAAAAACTGTTCTTATTTAGCTGGGGATAAAAGCGCTGATTAAGCTGTACTGCCTTAAACCCCCACGCACAGTCTAATCAACAGGGAACTTCAATGGCATCGTTATTAGCCGTAATAGATCAAAACTTCTCAACTTCTTCAAATATCGTATGCAGGCCAGTATTATATTGCGAATCACAGTCGAAAATTGTAGTTCTGGCGAACAGGTCGATTTTTGAAAGTTTCTTTCGACGGTTCGTCAGTCTCTGTTTTCGTGAGCTAGTGTAATTTAATATTTGTATATAATATCGTTCAAGCCATTGCTAGGGGCCCTGTGGCCATGACAGACGAACCACAGTCCACAGGAGCATCTACAATACAATCGTGGCTGGAATATAATCATCACAGGGATCAATTTTGATTCTTGTGATGTTTTTGGAAATATACAGTCAGTATATTTGCCTGTGATATGATTTTCCACACCGCTGTTATGTTGCGATGTTATGATTCTAATTGGAATGAGTGTACCATTTAAGATGGCGTATCATTGATCTATTTCTTGGAACGTCAATGTGAATTAAAAGCGAGTAGTATTTCCATAGGAGGGGTGGTAATCATTTCGAAATTAAAATCTATTTACGACCATATTGCAACAATTTAGCGCTCCTTTATATGCTGTCGTTTTGCCTTGAACGTCACTTTTTTGGCGTTACACGCCACGGTATGCTTTTTGCAAAGGTGCACCAATCAAGAAATAATACCGTTCTGTCAGAAAGCAGCTTCTCCTTGCTTTAGTAAATCAGTGTCAATAATTAACATGCCTACACTATCAGGTTGCTCGTATATGTGTTCTTTGGTTCAGAATTAGAGGGCTTAATCTAGCTTTGGTCTGGCTTCAAAACTTAATTTTAGCTTTCAAGTAGCGCTTGGGGATAGGTACGCACGCAAGGTCGAAAATTTGAGCAACTGTGCATCAGAGACGTATGTTGGTGGATTTCCTTCAAATTCACTATGTTAAAACCATAGCCCATCACACATTCTCCTCAGATTTCGAGTCCATGTAACAATTGAGGGAGGCAATGAATCATGTATTTTCATGAATGGGTGATCATAGCATACAATTGATCCACTAGGAAGCTGCGTTTCTGGATAAATGTGGGAATAACCGGATTAGTTCGCAACAAAACCTTGCGACAAGCATGCCATGTTAATTACGTCCGACGTGGAAACGCAGCATACAATGGGACAAAGAATGACTACAATTTGGTTGCAGATATCTCTTAAATTCGAAAATACAGGTAGATTCTCGACGAAAGCACAAGCAAACAGAAAATCATTCGGAGATTCACGAAAAAGCAAAATAAATACTTTGTGGCCGATACTGTTCACCTACTGAATCGACAAGTATGATTGTAGGTGAACGCACCAGTCCATTTGTCATGCGACCATGAACTGTAGATTGGATCACTTCACATTGAAGCCGGATAACAGATGCAATGTTATAATGAGGCAACATATGATTGTATATCAGATATGTCGACAGTCCATGGTAGCTACCATTTGTCTTGGCAACAGTCCATTTGGCGAATCAATGGCCAAGGTTACACGGTTCACGTCAGTTCGGACTGACCGTACTTTGACCTACCATGGACTGTCGATCGATCCGATGATGATACCATGGACTGTCGTAATATCAGACAGACAGATAATAAACTATTAATGGTTCATATTCCTCTTAAACACACACAAGTGAAAGGAATCGAGAGATGAATGAGTCAGTGATACATGAGGCAGGTAGTAAGTTCCCACGTGTTCATTTTGTGCTCATTTCCTCACACTATAATTCGATGCTAATACCTACCATGGACTGTCCACCAACACCTAAAAACATCTCTCGCCGCAAAAATGTTAAAAAAAATTGTTAACTTGAAATAGTAATAACCCTACATTTGGTGACAATATAGTACGATACCTCTCCATCAAAAAATGACTGGACATCAGTAACCATACCTGTCATCGATATGCTGAAAATCGTTCATTTTCGGCTGTGGTCACTGTCGTCTGGTCAGACACACGCCCACGCTTGATAGCGAAAGCACTGAAAAACCTACCATTGACACGTGACCGGCGGTGTTTACCTACAATCATATTTGTCGATTCAGTAGGGTGCTGTTCATGTCGAGTGAAGAATTCAAAATTGAAATTATTAGTTAGCCGAGATACAAAATAACAATATAATACTAAATGTTCAGTGAAGGAAAAACAGAGTAGGCGTGTTGAAAATTTGGGGATGCCCGATACATTTGTCTACTCTCGTGCTGGAGCGGAGTCAAGTGCAAGCCGTTTTCTTCACTTGTATTACATGACACACTCCTCAGTTCATTTCGTATGGTTACAATCACTATATGTTAAACTGAATAACGAAGAGAAAGCAAAGAGAGAATTATAACAATGAATAGACTGGAGGATATGGTCTACCATTATATTATTATGTGGTACAGCAAATCCATCCAGAACAAAATTAATAGAACTGCAAGAGATTCTCAGTAATCTGTGCCTGTGATAGTGTTTGGAGTATGTCTCGCATTGCAGGATGGCAGGGTTCATCTTATTTTGCATCAAAGGAAAGTTAAAGGTCGTTTCCCTTTTAATAGCAGGCACTTCATCGCATTCAGGACTTTGGATCGGGCCTTGTCTGTCTCTGGACCTGTATAAGGCGTACCGTAGTTATTCCTTATTCTTTACATCCTATTGTAGCTTTTAGGTCAGGTTCGTCTGTATACACCTGTGCTGTGGATGGAGAATAAATATCAGAAGAGATTTTTAGAGGGGATTCTTGGTATATGATCTTTTATGCGTACATGTAAATAAATAAATATAATAATAGATAAATGGAAGAAATCGCCCTCAAAATCAAGGTGTCTCTGGTATTATCATTGTCTATAGTTTATTTCTTTACTTTATACCGATAATGTTCACCGCTGGCGCTCTGGCTGGTGGGTGTCCAGTGGGCACGTGTTCCTGTTGCTTCGTCGCACTTTGCTGATAAGCAACAGGAACTTGATAATGTGATGCCTAGCACTGTAATATCGCTTTATTATTATTGTAAGCGTCCTGTCTGTGTCTTGTGTGCTGTCTTCAGTGTTTCATAGGGTGGATAGAGGGTATCTGCTTCCAT
The DNA here is from genome assembly GCA_036873755.1 of Hanleya hanleyi. Classification (NCBI taxonomy): domain Eukaryota; kingdom Metazoa; phylum Mollusca; class Polyplacophora; order Lepidopleurida; family Hanleyidae; genus Hanleya; species Hanleya hanleyi. The sequence goes on along the minus strand of JAVTVY010039898.1, from coordinate 122,324 downwards.
GTTGCTTCAAAGACTTCTTCTTTGAAGCAGCTGGAACGCAACTTGGCCGGGTGGTGCTTAGTTGGTTTGTCGCGATATGACGGAAATAATGTTGAAAGCGACGTTAAACCCTGTTCACTCGCTCACAATCACTCACTCAATGCGTTAGTTCATTTAATTTGCTTTGTCTTTTTTTTTTGTACCACAATAGAACAGATGACGACATTCAGTGTCCGACAATAACAATGAAGCAGTGAGAGATTATCACAAAATTCGTGTCGCATGCAGGAAATCGTATTCGATAGTCGGTTAGATGAATTATGGTCTTATTTCCTGTAAGCATCAAAGGCCAGAAGCTACTGGTGAGGTGGTTAGTAAATATCGCATTTTCATATTGGCTTTAGACAAATTAAGTCGTCAGACTGTATGCCGGATCCTGGCAGTCTCACATGGCCTCACAACATGGCGTGATATTTCACATATTATCAAAACTGTAGAAATTCGCACGAAATCCCAACACCCTCCGGTGTAGTCCATTTTCACTTCTGTATACCATTGACCGAGTTTAATTCGTAACTGACAAAGCAATGACTTAGACAAACAAAACATCTCGTCGATCAACTATATTATGTACCCATTGAGACATTTCCATCAATTTAGAAATTTAAAAGATTCTCCAATTCATTGTTTGCAGCAGCTGTAATTTCTGCGGGTCAAAGCAAATAATTATGTTTGTTATACGTATAGGTTTACCGCAGGCCCTGCTATCATCAAAGGGAGTTCATTATATCTCATTCGAACGCAAATCAGATATTTTACACAAGTATATGTAAGCGAATGACCACGCACTTTGTATGCGACATAGGCATATCGTTATTAAATGCCCACCGTGGTCCCAGCAATCCCATGCCATCGTGACATCACAATGACTGTACAGCAAATAACTGATCGAAATATAATTCCTATCACGTGCAGACGTACATATGTAGACGTAATGAATCGATAATCGGTTAAAAGGATTCAGATCTCATATTACACACGCCGAGAATTGGACGCCTTCAGTACCTGCGGGACGGTCGGTTAAATATTGCAGCTCTAGATCTGCTTTTGACAACGGTTCTCGTCAAACTGCGTGCGTCCGATCCCATGAGTTCCATGGAACAATATTATTCTGCCCCACCCCCTACACCATTCATGTCGATGGTTATCGCTAATATACCTCGATCTGGATCCGGCGAGGTATAGATTTGAGAAATCGATAAAATTTGATTCTCTTGAAACTATTTTTAGAAAATCTATTGCCTATACAATAAAATATTACATTTAAGGTGGATCACTACCCATTAAAAAAATTACTAGTTTTCCTTAACCTTTGCCATGAACTCTTCAGAAATTTAAATGGGGTGGGTTTTTTTAAGGTGAACTGTAAAGCTTTTGATTCTTTTCTAAAATTTTGCTTACATACATTTAGTGTTATGTGATATAACTGTTATACGATTCTGGGGCGAATATATTTTGATAAATTGTACTAATAACAATATTAAGGTGAATATTTCACATCGATGAAAACCGTATTGAAAACTTGCATCGCTTGTCTCTCTTTGCTTGTGGAAAGCTTTGACGTTATGGAGGTCTCCTTCGTTCAAGTTTAAGTTAATGTATCATTACATGCCGTCATGCCACGTCGGATGAAAGAGTGTGGACCACTATAACGTCATTACATTCCAAAAACAATGGGAGGCAATCGATGACGTTTTCAAAAGTTGTGGCTCTCGTTTTCTGATGGTAAAAGTTTTGACTGTCATATACTCGGAAGAATAAAATAATCCGCAGAACTATTACCACACATGATCAAATATAAATACAAAGGCAATGATTTCTGATATTTAGCAGAACTTTGGAAAGCTTTGCAGTTCACATTTAAGTTGTTTAAGGCTTGCGCCGTCACTCAGTGGGTTGTTCTTCTCATAACGAATAAACGACAGTTCACAGGCTCGTTCTAGTGTCACTCTAGAATAATCAGATACGGGGAAATGAGATGATAAAGTCGAGATTGATTTTTATTCAACTACACCAAGTTCCAGTGATACAGGTATCTCACAATCAAAAGAGTTGGCAGTAGTCACACCCTCAGTTCAAGGAAATGAATATCAAACTTATTGGAGACAAAAATCGTATCAGACTTCTACGTTAAAATACCAAGTCAAGATGTTATATGACTTCTGAGACAAACGCCGAATGACTCAGGAGACCAAGATATTAAAGTCTGAAGAAAACATACCTTTCTCGAGTATTGATATTTAACTTTACGGACACTGGGGACATGAATAATCAAAACAGACCAATTACAATTCAATACAGACTGACCAAATCGTTTCCTACAAAAATCCATGCAAAAATCCATTTCAAAATATGTTTGGCACACACACTCTACACAAACTTAACAAATTACAAGCGTCTGATCCGTCATTCATAATTCAGCCGTCGTCCATTAAAGAATATCCGCGTCCATAATCCATAGACCTATTTCCTATTCCATATAACAGCATTAGCACCAAATTCAAAAAGACAATCATAGTATACATAAACATACGCTAGTCCGACACTGCTTCTGACCTAAATGGACAGATCATTTTCCTTTACATCCAAAGTGGATATAGTTCATGATATCAATTTCTTAAAATGATCTGGAACTTGGATTAACGCTGATCAAAGAATGCTGATCAGAGAAACAATGGCCTGTCCGTGAGTTCATGACTAGAATACACAGATTACAAGTGTATACAATTATAACGGCTAACATCGGTTCTGAGCAAGATATGATTCTAACAATATACGCAGAAACACATCGATGCAGAAATGCCAGCTTTTACATTTAATATAGCTATGCGATTATATCACCATGCTTAATATGATATACAACTTACTTATTATGATATAACTAACATACAGAAATCATTGCTCTTATTTAATAAAGACATATATATATAGTCGAACAAGATGCAGGATTCAAAGAAGATTCAATCCTGAATCTCACAACGTGTATTCATGGGAATAATAGAAAAGTAGAAAAACAGGTAGGTTTTGGGCTCGTTCGCTGCCCACATTTATTTCCGGTGGTATAAGAGATGTGAGGTGACGGGACGTTTCTCGTTTTCTTACCACAGCATCTATCGCGAATGAACATATATTTTCAAATTTGCAGGTATTGTAGCGAACAGCTTCTACCAATGTTTTAATGACAAAAATATATAGATGTACTTTGCTGTTTTCAAGTTACGGTTATCCGAACCTAGCATCACCCCATCCCTAAATATCAACTTTCTGTGTATCGGTTTATCTGTTATGTTTATGCTCCATATACAAGCGTCTAGTCCGCCATTCATTATTCAGCCGTCGTCCATAACAGAATTTCCCCGTTCATAATCCAACGACCTAATACATAAATCATAGTATTCATAAAAATAGGCTAGTTTCCTGCAAGAGAGAAGCAGTCAACAGATTTCAGTGATGCTGGCAAGATATTATGCTGTTCTAAATATATCAAATCCGTATCGTTGATCAGTATTCTTAATCCATATGATTTTCTTTAATTCTTTTTCTCGGTTAGGGTAATGTGAAGATCCCTACCCCAAACTTCGTTTCGTGGAATTTCACTTCCAAGAGCGTATATTATCAAATTTGTTGCAAAATTCGAGTAGAGTTTCTGAATAAACTCTAAGAATATGCGATATGCATCTAGGAATGTTTGCATAAAAAATTAGGTCCTGGCATTGGTTCTAAGTTACGTCCAAGTGAACATCCCTTAACCCCAATTATGGCATGTTTTCGAAATTTTCGATATTCGATATTTAACCTCAATCCTAGCACCGTGTAAGAAACATGCTCTACATTGCTGCACAAGTAAGGAATTTCTCAAAACTCACATAATGTATCTCAAGCCTCAATAGAAATATTTTACAGAGAAAAGTACAATGTATGTCTCAGATCCCGAGATAATCGACCAATGAAGACGCAGAATTATCTCGGCCCCCGAGGTAATTGTCCACTGAGAATGCAGGATTATCTCGTACCCCGAGATAATCGTCCAATGAGAATACAGAATTATCTGGTCTCCCAAATAATTATATCGGACCTCGAGATAATCGTCAAATGAAAATGCAGGATTATCTCGGACCCAACATAATTAACCAATGAAATCTCCGTATTGATGTGTGCCATTTTCTTTCCCATTTGAAGAGAAACAGTTATCTATCAACGCCATGCATCCGACATGTAAGATAAATTCTACACAAGAAATTCACTCGGAGTTGGGATAATGACGATTGAAACTGATCAATGTTCAATTACTGGAGCTTTGATATGATATTATATTAAGACCTTTATATGACCGTTTTGCTCTGAAAATAATCACTGCTCCCTCATTAGAACACGAGGCGCGTCGTGCGTCACGCTTGTGAGTATTTTTTCCGATGTCGAAGCACGACGGTTTACAAACGCGAAGCGCGAGAAGGCCCGAATAGGACACCATACAGTTTCGTTAGCATTTTCTGTTTCTGATTAATATTGATGGCAGGGCCGGGTCACAACAGTATATGACATGAAAACAAAAATCACTGCTCTTTCTGAAGTCTTCATTGTCAATGAGTTCACCAGGAAATGCTTAATATTCAAATAAAGAGTTGAAATATGCGGACGCCCTTATTGCTTCAGGGATCGAATTTATTTACACTGGTGCACAGTTTCTGTAACATACACTTGGTGTTTCCGTAATTACCATCGCTGAGTGTTTGTGAATGGTGTTGTCCAAGTATTACCTATTCTAAAGACCAGGACGAAAGAAACGTGAGATTTCAAGGTAACGATTACTATAGTAACACGACTAAGTGGAATACAACAATCTTCCAACCGGATTAATCTCCCAATAGGTTAGAAGGAAGTAATTATTTTCTCTATCCCTCGAAAAGTTAAATGACATGATTTCATTAAACGATCTCTACTTTATATTACTGACATCAGACCATAAATTCCCTGACAATCTTTCATCACAATAAGTCAGTGATCACTTAGACGGTATGAAAACATGGTGTTTTCCAGCACCAATTTCAACGAAACAAGACCGACTGGAGGGGCTTAATTTTACTAGTTCCGTGTCGAAGACAATACTGGAATTCAACTGGCCGTTAATTACGTGGATTTGCGTGAAATTTGGGTGATTTTTTTGGACTCACTCACCGATATTCAACCACCAACACTTTATCTGAATATCAACCAATTACATGACCAGTCTGTCCCACAGTCCGATACATCCGTGATACGAACGTTACAATACATATAAGGGAAGTGGGAAGAGGTGCCAACATAATGACAGAGCCACATGACACAGAATATAGTCTTCTGGTTAACCTATTCTAAAGCACATACCAAGAATCTAACGATTCGTGATATGTGTTGTATCTCAGGTACGCTTTTATTGTACCTGTTCAATGTGGCAACTTGGATGACATGACCACACGGCCCCTAGCGCCGGCATAAGCGGTATTAGATACAAATCTAGAGAGCTATGATGGAAATGCTCTGACAACTCGTATATTGGTTATTGGTGAGCTGTGTCGCTGTGACAACTCGTACACTGGGGATTGGTGAGCTGTATCGTCGTCAGATGAAAATGACAGCATTTAACACAAAAGCTGAATCGGTGAATTAGTTACCAATATGTCTCGTCAATAAACTCTGCATGATGCCTCTTATCTCAACAATACGCTCAACAGTTACCTCGACTCGAATCAGGTTAGGTTCAACCGTCACAGTTCGGTATATCAATATCTGATATGATTATCATTGACTGCACCGTTAATAGGAAATTTATATTTGAAATATGAAACTAACATGAATACGCATATCTGAGGACATATTTCAATGACTATTTTTGCATAAATTAATTTTTTTTCAAAACTTTCCTTGTGTGTTTCGTCCGAAAACTTGCTACAATAATTAGTCTGTAACATGAAAAGATGCGTCAAATCATATTATTATAAAACTTTATCTCAGGATCGTACTTTTAGAAAGTTAGGCAGAAAACATGATTTTGTTAATAACTTCTGCAAAATATTTTTGCTGCTGATGAAATTCTCAAGCGCATAGTTTGGTCAGTTGCTTGAAGGATTCCATGTAAGGAAATGGAATTGAAAATAGATATTTTGACAGAATTCACACATTAGCTGAAAGAAAAGTTTTACATATTCTGGAATTCTAACTATCCCAGGATATGTAGCGGCATTATACGGATATTTGTCATCTTCAAAAAGCTTCAGTTCACTACCGGGAATTTTAAATATTCGTTGAAACACGATTGTATGGGAAGATATGGGTTGACCCTAACCTGATAAAGTGATCTAGGGCGCACTCTACATCAGAGGCAAAATAAAAGAGCTGCTAGCCTCATGCAAAGGTCAACCTGGTCAACTGACAGCAGACAGTGGGGCAAGCAGAACCACAGTATGTGCTTCTGCATTGCTTCTGGGTTCTAAAAATAGAGGGTATCTGCTTCCATGTTGCTTCAAAGACTTCTTCTTTGAAGCAGCTGGAACGCAACTTGGCTGGGTGGTGCTTAGTTGGTTTGTCGCGATATGACGGAAATAATGTTGAAAGCGACGTTAAACCCTGTTCACTCGCTCACAATCACTCACTCAATGCGTTAGTTCATTTAATTTGCTTTGTACCACAATAGAACAGATGGCGACATTCAGTGTCCGACAATAACAATGAAGCAGTGAGAGATTATCATAAAATTCGTGTCGCATGCAGAAATCGTATTCGATAGTCGGTTAGATGAATTATGGTCTTATTTCCTGTAAGCATCAAAGGCCAGAAGCTACTGGTGAGGTGGTTAGTAAATATCGCATTTTCATATTGGCTTTAGACAAATTAAGTCGTCAGACTGTGTGCCGGCAGTCTCACATGGCCTCACAACATGGCGTGATATTTCACATATTATCAAAACTGTAGAAATTCGCACGAAATCCCAACACCCTCCGGTGTAGTCCATTTTCACTTCTGTATACCATTGACCGAGTTTAATTCGTAACTGACAAAGCAATGACTTAGACAAACAAAACATCTCGTCGATCAACTATATTATGTACCCATTGAGACATTTCCATCAATTTAGAAATTTAAAAGATTCTCCAATTCATTGTTTGCAGCAGCTGTAATTTCTGCGGGTCAAAGCAAATAATTATGTTTTGTTATACGTATAGGTTTACCGCAGGCCCTGCTATCATCAAAGGGATTTCATTATATCTCATTCGAACGCAAATCAGATATTTTACACAAGTATATGTAAGCGAATGACCACGCACTTTGTATGCGAGAGACTGATCACATAGGCATATCGTTATTAAATGCCCACCGTGGTCCCAGCAATCCCATGCCATCGTGACATCACAATGACTGTACAGCAAATAACTGATCGAAATATAATTCCTATCACGTGCAGACGTACATATGTAGACGTAATGAATCGATAATCGGTTAAAAGGATTCAGATCTCATATTACACACGCCGAGAATTGGACGCCTTCAGTACCTGCGGGACGGTCGGTTAAATATTGCAGCTCTAGATCTGCTTTTGACAACGGTTCTCGTCAAACTGCGTGCGTCCGATCCCATGAGTTCCATGGAACAATATTATTCTGCCCCACCCCCTACACCATTCATGTCGATGGTTATCGCTAATATACCTCGATCTGGATCCGGCGAGGTATAGATTTGAGAAATCGATAAAATTTGATTCTCTTGAAACTATTTTTATAAAATCTATTGCCTATACAATAAAATATTACATTTAAGGTGGATCACTACCCATTAAAAAAATTATTAGTTTTCCTTAACCTTTGCCATGAACTCTTTAGAAATTTAAATGGGTTTTTTTTTAAGGTGAACTGTAAAGCTTTTGATTCTTTTCTAAAATTTTGCTTACATACATTTAGTGTTATGTGATATAACTGTTATACGATTCTGGGGCGAATATATTTTGATAAATTGTACTAATAACAATATTAAGGTGAATATTTCACATCGATGAAAACCGTATTGAAAACTTGCATCGCTTGTCTCTCTTTGCTTGTAGAAAGCTTTGACGTTATGGAGGTCTCCTTCGTTCAAGTTTAAGGTAATGTATCATTACATGCCGTCATGCCACGTCAGATGCAAGAGTGTGGACCACTATAACGTCATTACATTCCAAAAACAATGGGAGGCAATCGATGACGTTTTCAAAAGTTGTGGCTCCCGTTTTCTGATGGTAAAAGTTTTGACTGTCATATACTCGGAAGAATAAAATAATCCACAGAACTATTACCACACATGATCAACTATAAATACAAAGGCAATGATTTCTGATATTTAGCAGAACTTTGGAAAGCTTTGCAGTTCACATTTAAGTTGTTTAAGGCTTGCGCCGTCACTCAGTGGGTTGTTCTTCTCATAACGAATAAACGACAGTTCACAGGCTCGTTCTAGTGTCACTCTAGAATAATCAGATACGGGGAAATGAGATGATAAAGTCGAGATTGATTTTTATTCAACTACACCAAGTTCCAGTGATACAGGTATCTCACAATCAAAAGAGTTGGCAGTAGTCACACCCTCAGTTCAAGGAAATGAATATCAAACTTATTGGAGACAAAAATCGTATCAGTCTTCTACGTTAAAATACCAAGTCAAGATGTTATATGACTTCTGAGACAAAACGCCGAATGACTCAGGAGACCAAGATATTAAAGTCTGAAGAAAACATACCTTTCTCGAGTATTGATATTTAACTTTACGGACACTGGGGACATGAATAATCAAAACAGACCAATTACAATTCAATACAGACTGACCAAATCGTTTCCTACAAAAATCCATTTCAAAATATGTTTGGCACACACACTCTACACAAATTTAACAAATTACAAGCGTCTGATCCGTCATTCATAATTCAGCCGTCGTCCATTAAAGAATATCCGCGTCCATAATCCATAGACCTATTTCCTTTTCCATATAACAGCATTAGCACCAAATTCAAAAAGACAATCATAGTATACATAAACATAGGCTAGTCCGACACTGCTCCTGACCTAAATGGACAGATCATTTTCCTTTACATCCAAAGTGGACATAGTTCATGATATCAATTTCTTAAAATGATCTGGAACTTGGATTAACGCTGATCAAAGAATGCTGATCAGAGAAACAATGGCCTGTCCGTTTCATGACTAGAATAAACAGATTACAAGTGTATACAATTATAACGGCTAACATCGGTTCTGAGCAAGATATGATTCTAACAATATACGCAGAAATACATCGATGCAGAAATGCCAGCTTTTACATTTAATATAGCTATGCGATTATATCACCATGCTTAATATGATATACAACTTACTTATTATGATATAACTAACATACAGAAATCATTGCTCTTATTTAATAAAGACATATATATATAGTCGAACAAGATGCAAGATTCAAAGAAGATTCAATCCTGAATCTCACAAGGTGTATTCATGGGAATAATAGAAAAGTAGAAAAACAGGTAGGTTTTGGGCTCATTCGCTGCCCACATTTATTTCCGGTGGTATAAGAGATTTGAGGTGACGGGACGTTTCTCGTTTTCTTACCACAGCATCTATCGCGAATGAACATATATTTTCAAATTTGCAGGTATTGTAGCGAACAGCTTCTACCAATGTTTTAATGACAAAAATATATAGATGTACTTTGCTGTTTTCAAGTTACGGTTATCCGAACCTAGCATCACCCCATCCCTAAATATCAACTTTCTGTGTATCGGTTTATCTGTTATGTTTATGCTTCATATACAAGCGTCTAGTCCGCCATTCATTATTCAGCCGTCGTCCATAACAGAATTTCCCCGTTCATAATCCAACGACCTAATACATAAATCATAGTATTCATAAAAATAGGCTAGTTTCCTGCACGAGAGAAGCAGTCAACAGATTTCAGTGATGCTGGCAAGATATTATGTTGTTCTAAATATATCAAATCCGTATCGTTGATCAGTATTCTTAATCCATATGATTTTCTTTAATTCTTTTTCTCGGTTAGGGTAATGTGAAGATCCCTACCCCAAACTTCGTTTCGTGGATTTTTCACTTCCAAGGGCGTATATTATCAAATTTGTTACAAAATTCAAGTAGAGTTTCTGAATAAATTCTAAGAATATACGATATGCATCTAGGAATGTTTGCATAAAAAAATTAGGTCCTGGCATTGGTTCTAAGTTACGTCCAAGTGAACATCCCTTAACCCCAATTATGGCATGTTTTCGAAATTTTCGATATTCGATATTTAACCTCAATCCTAGCACCGTGTAAGAAACATGCTCTACATTGCTGCACAAGTAAGGAATTTCTCAAAACTCACATAATGTATCTCAAGCCTCAATAGAAATATTTTACAGAGAAAAGTACAATGTATGTCTCAGATCCCGAGATAATCGACCAATGAAGACGCAGAATTATCTCGGCCCCCGAGGTAATTGTCCACTGAGAATGCAAGATTATCTCGTACCCCGAGATAATCGTCCAATGAGAATACAGAATTATCTGGTCTCCCAAATAATTATATCGGACCTCGAGATAATCGTCAAATGAAAATGCAGGATTATCTCGGACCCAACATAATTAACCAATGAAATCTCCGTATTGATGTGTGCCATTTTCTTTCCCATTTGAAGAGAAACAGTTATCTATCAACGCCATGCATCCTACATGTAAGATAAATTCTACACAAGAAATTCACTCGGAGTTGGGATAATGACGATTGAAACTTATCAATGTTCAATTACTGGAGCTTTGATATGATATTATATTAAGGCCTTTATATGACCGTTTTGCTCTGAAAATAATCACTGCTCCCTCATTAGAACACGAGGCGCGTCGTGCGTCACGCTTGTGAGTATTTTTTCCGATGTCGAAGCACGACGGTTTACAAACGCGAAGCGCGAGAAGGCCCGAATAGGACACCATACAGTTTCGTTAGCATTTTCTGTTTCTGATTAATATTGATGGCAGGGCCGGGTCACAACAGTATATGACATGAAAACAAAAATCACTGCTCTTTCTGAAGTCTTCATTGTCAATGAGTTCACCAGGAAATGCTTAATATTCAAATAAAGAGTTGAAATATGCGGACGTCCTTATTGTTTCAGGGATCGAATTTATTTACACTGGTGCACAGTTTCTGTAACATACATTTGGTGTTTCCGTAATTACCATCGCTGAGTGTTTGTGAACGGTGTTGTCCAAGTATTACCTATTCTAAAGACCAGGACGAAAGAAACGTGAGATTTCAAGGTAACGATTACTATAGTAACACGACTAAGTGGAATACAACAATCTTCCAACCGGATTAATCTCCCAATAGGTTAGAAGGAAGTAATTATTTTCTCTATCCCTCGAAAAGTTAAATGACATGATTTCATTAAACGATCTTTACTTTATATTACTGACATCAGACCATTAATTCCCTGACAATCTTTCATCACAAAAATCAGTGATCACTTAGACGGTATGAAAACCTGGTGTTTTCCAGTACCAATTTCAACGAAACAAGACCGACTGGAGGGGCTTAATTTTACTAATTCCGTGTCGAAGACAATACTGGAATTCAACTGGCCGTTAATTACGTGGATTTGCGTGAAATTTGAGTGATTTTTTTTGGACTCACTCACCGATATTCAACCACCAGCACTTTATCTGAATATCAACCAATTACATGACCAGTCTGTCCCACAGTCCGATACATCCGTGGTACGAACGTTACAACACATATAAGGGAAGTGGGAAGAGGTGCCGACATAATGACAGAGCCACATGACACAGAATATAGTCTTAACCTATTCTAAAGCACATACCAAAAATCTAACGATTTGTTGTAGAGGTAGCTATACGCTCGTGAATGTTAATCCCTGGCGTGTCGAAATAAATCGTATATGCCAGGGGATTGCATGATTTCCGGCTATAGTTCCGATCATTACCGAGCCGAACCGGTTTGGTCCCGAAGAGAGAGGTTCGGAATACTTCGGGGCACGGACGATTCGAGAGTCTGCACGCTCTCTTGTTCAGACTGGGTTGGGACTTTGAACGAACAAGACGTATATATAGAATTCGGGCTGGTTGGAGGGAAGATTTTAATGGGGGATCTTTTAGCTCTATATCGTTCTAGGTGTTGGTAGGCGGGGCGCACCTATTTTTACGACATTTGGCGTCAGATTATAAAATTAATTTTGTAACGGTTGAGAACCCAATTATGCCTGGAAATCTCTCTCTTCGCGTTCCCCACCTTCCCTGTTTTCTTGGCCGGCTTTGCACAGCTTTGTATGTAGAATTATTTTACCGGGACTCGGTCATCCTGATATTGGGCTATTCTGGTCGCGATAATTCTGTATAAATCCTTTCACGGCTGGCAGGCTGTCGATTGTGTTAGACAGGTTTTTTTTTTGTCTCGGCCGATAGGCTAGGGGCTTCGCGATAGTGAAATTTGACAATATGATCACACCGGTCTGTGTGCTATAGAGGTCGGTTAGGCGTTTGCCCGTCTTTCGTTATGAAACTAGTCGTGTGTTCAGTTCAGCCCATGCTATCAACTATTTTTTCTGGTATATAGCCGGCTGAGCTCGATAACTTTCCTTGTAAATAGTGTATATCGGTCGTATGCATTCAATAAACTTGGTGTCGCTGTATATACAGTACCGGTATTGTTATCCTGTGATAGGCGCGCTATGCTATTTGTAAGGCCAAGGTGGTATAATTTGGCACAGTCGACAGCATATATAGGCCTGTGTAATGTGGCAATTAATCGTTTCGCCTCTGAGAGAGACTCGATATGCTCAATTCGGTCCGTGTTATTAAATATATTCCTGGTATTTAGCCAGTTGAACTAGTCAACAGTTCTTGGGAATAGTGGATTTACTCTATTCATTTATTGCATTAGGTGTCGTCGTGTATACAGCATTATTGTCCTGTGATAAACGCGAAGTGTTATTAGTAGTGGCATTTTGGCCGTTCGTGGTCAATAGATTGGTAAAAACCGGATAAATTGACAAAGTGATATTGAATAATTTGAGCCTGGTCCCGAATATTTTTACTGGGTTATCATATAGAGCTTGTATAACGGGGAGATTCAAATTTTTATGGAAGTTTTTGTCCATTGTCACTCCAGGTGTTACTGTGTGGTGTTGTCTATGTGCTTTTGTACGATTGAATTGTATTGTTTCTGAGATTGACTTTTGTGTGAGATTTCTGCTATGTGTTAGGATTTATGGGTCTTTGGATTGGGATTGAAGATTTTGCCGACCTTTATGAGAAATCTGTAATTGGAATGCAATTGTGTGTTGGAATACAATAGTAAATGCTCCGATTGTTCGTGGGTCAATGTGTCTTTGTCTTCTGCTAACGTTTTTCCCATCCTGATAAAAGGGAAACCCGTTTTCTCTTTGTGTTTCAAGTTATTTTTTTTTTGAACGGTTGTCCCTAATTTGCATAGTTCCATTTATGTCGTGGTATTCGTGATATTCGAATTTGTCGGCTGTCAACTGGTCGGCTAAAAAATCGCTCATCGTGTTGATTTTCTGAATTAATACGGATATATATTGCCTACATTTTGGTTGTCCAATACCTGATTCTGATTGCTCAGTTGATAGTTTGGGACATTATCAGTCAGGCGAACCACAGTCATGGCGACACCATGGTGTTGTCACTGCGATATATTATAGTATTCATGCGGATGCCATGGTGCTGTCATTGCGACAAGTAATCAGAGTTAATGATTTGTATATCCTGTCTGTTTTCTCCATTCTCTTGGATCAGTTCATGAAATTATGCTTTTGTTTGAAATTTAATTGAATGGAAACTGGCCTATGTTCATCCTTGAGGGGTCTGAATGATAGACTGAAGGTTGTTCATGATGTTGAGCGATTGAGTTAAAATTTCGATGCAGTTTACCATCTCGAGACAGACTATTTCCTGTTTGTATTTGAACTCGGAGTTATTAACTCCTCGATGTGGTCAAGTCTAAAATCTAGTTTGTATTCTGTGTTGTATTCCTCTAGGCACGGGAAACTGTGTTAATTTAAGATTTATTTATGTTGAACACAGGTGGTCTGACTTTGTTTTCCGGGCACAATTGATAATTGATTTTTTTTTCTCTCCCCCAGACCCACCCTGGGTTTCTTTAGTGCCTTATTCATGATTAGTCGTAAATTGAAATAGTGCAAGATTAACAGAGAAGTTGTAACAACGTGTTGACTGTGTGGTAACGCGTGTTGCACTTGTTCTAGAGATGGGTCTTGTTCTTTTTCTTTTTTCCTAATGGATATGGCTGATTAGGCACAATTGATTTGGTTCATAAAAGTGTTTCGTCAGTTTGAACTCGAACCTGCACATGTTTAAATATTTGTTTTCATTCACTGAATGTGAGTAGTTGACACTGCGTTTCATTTTTCGTGTCCAATTTGGTGTTCCCTAGGGGACATAACGAGGTACACGGTCTTTCTTCTGCTTTAATGAGTTTCTGGAGTGGAAACTGAGTGTGAGGAGTTGACACTGCTATTTATTTTGGTGTAAGATTTGGTGTTTTGTAGTGGACATACCAATGTGGGCTGTCTTTCATTTGCTTCAGTGAGTTTCTAGAAGGAAACTCATTGAAAGCCTTTGATATATTTGCATTTATTTGACTATATTTTGATTTAGTATTCCTTATTGTTTTTGGACTTGTTTGCATGTACCGTATATCATTCTACTAAAACATGGCAGATTTGGGGCCCATTGATGTGTCAGTGGCTACAGAGGAAGCACTGCAAAAATTGAAAGGGGTGGGGAGTAGTCGAAGTGCACGTGTGGTAGCCTTGCAGGAAGAGGGCAGGCTGGTTAGTTTTAAGCATTTTATGCAGGCGACTCAGTTTAGTGCCGGGCATATAGCCGATCTAGTGCTAGATGGGCAGATAATAGGTTTAGATTTGTCGGGAAGTCCGGAATACATTAATGCTTTAGTTGACCGTCGTCTTGAAGAAATCATTGGATCATGGAAAGTTGAAATAACGGCTCAAGTAGATGCATTGAATGTTTAAATGGGCCATTTGCATGACGATGTCAAGGCATATGAGCTTCAGTTAGGTCAGTTGGATGAGAAAATAGTGGTACAATGTCAACAACTAGGTCAACAACTAGGACAAGTGGAAACTAAAGTAAGACAAGTGGATGTTAAAGTTGACCAACTAGGTCAACAAGTAAACACTAAAGTAGGCCAACTAGGTCGACAAGTGAACACTCAAATAGGTCAAGTTAATGGTAAGATGGAGCAAGTGGGTTTAGATATGAGGACTGTTGTTACATTGCTTAGTGCTCCAAGTAGAGACGGGTTAGAGATTTCATCACATGCGACGTCGGGACCGACAACGGGGGACGCTGGTCAGGCGGACCCAACTCATGTTGTTGTGAATAATAGACCTGAACAATTGATTGAGGGTGGGGGAGAGACTGCAAATCAACTGAATTCAGCCCCTGTTCATCAAAATGAACAACATGTTCAAGTAAATGCACCAGCTGCACTCCCCGACCCCCCATGTCCACTAGATATGAATAGAACAGGACTGGACGCTGGTCTGGCGTTTCCAGATGACACTAGGGATGTAAATAATGTATTCCATCAGTTACAGCCCAGTGGCCACACTTCAGCTCCGAACTTCCAATGCCCAATAACTAGGAATGGATTGTTTTTAGACAATGCTATGGTAGGGGGACAATATCTCCAAGGGGATATAGATAATGGGAATCTGGCCGATGTGTCCGCTACTGATACCGAGGGGGAGGTTGAGGCCTCTCCTAGTAAATGTAGCGAATGCTCGTCCAGATCCAGATCAACCGAGCGACATGTATCCCAAGAACGCCACCGTAGCCAAAGTCCCCGGCTTCCCAAAACTTTAGTATTTTCGGGAATCAGAGGGGACTGGGTTCCATTTAGGGTTAAGTTTGAGTTGGAGGCTAAAAGTAGAGAGTGGAATAAAGATCAGTGTCTTAGGAAGTTAACAGATTGTATTCATGGCGATGCCATGGTGTTTTACAGCTATCAATCGGAGGCTGTCAAAACCTCGTCTGATATGCTCTTCAAAGCAATGGAATGCCATTATAATAGTAGGGAACCTCCGCGTGTAGTTAGGCAGCGTTTGCAGGCGGAAGAGCAGGGTCCGGAGGACACTTTAGAGGAGTTTGCTTTTAGATGCGCTAGGTTGGCAAGGGACGGGTATCCGAATGCACCGGAAAAAATTATTGAGTCAGTAGCGGTGGAACATTTTCTCAGGGGATGCAGGGAAATACTGGCTGTGAGATTTGCTATGGAAAAGAGCCCCACAACAATCTCGGAAGCCTTGCGTTATGTGAACTCCTCACGATATAATCTGAGGGAGTTGGATTTTCAGACGGTTACATGTAGAACTGTTAATGTTGATTCAGTGGGGGAGGCTTTTCCTGATGCTTATAAGGCAGAAGGGGAAGGGATAAATAAGAGGTCCCCTCGCCGTCGGTCATCGCGACCCTTCCGTCCACCGCGACTCTGTTACTCGTGTCGTAAACCCGGCCACATAAGCCGTTTTTGTCCTACTAGACATGGTTTAGATGGGTGGGCTGAATTAGCAACTGCAAATGACGGGGTGGGGTCGTCTACGGGGGACGAGGCAGGTGTTCCTGATCTTACTGCAGCAGTTAGAGATGTTACTCTGTCTCGTTCCCAGGGGTGGGCGATGTCCATTCCAGTTAAGGTTGGGTCTATGCCGGTGACTGCTGTGGTAGACACGGTCGCCCAAGTCACCGTCATGAGTGAACATCTATTTGCTAGGTTGGGTCTTCAGGGGTTGTCGTCTTCGCCTATTCGGTTGACTGGTGCATTTCGAGGAATGACCAGTATGGGAATGCTAGTTCGGCAGGTCCCATTATCCATCTCCGATTTTCACTGTACTGGAAATATAATGGTGGCACCCTTGGTTGACGACCTGTTGCTAGGCTTCGATTTCTTATCAGCCTATGGATGTGTTGTAGATTTTAGGGATAAAACCTTGGTTATTGGAGACACCAAGGTTTTTGCAGTTTGAATTTTTATGGAATGCTGACTTGTTCAATGTGGGCTCCATTTCGCTCTGCCAGTAACTGATAAATGGTGAAGTTAGTTGATGGGCCATTGGTGACGCATTTTGTGTATGCGTCTGAAGCGATGTAGTATAGTGTCAGCTTGGTGGAGATATATGGATGTGTACCATCACGTGTATGCAGTGATGGATATATTGTATTTGGTTTGGATTTTCTATGTGAAATTATCCTATTTGGGGGTTGATTTGGTTTTGTTGTACAGGATGTTTTTTTGAGGCATTGTGGAATTGAGGACAAAAAAAATATATAAAATTCTAGACCCAAACCGTTGTTAATGTGTTGTGTAATGTAATGTGTATTTTTGGAACTATTGTTCTAGAATTATGGTGTGTGTTGGAAAACCCTCGTGTGTATTCGAAAATTGGATGTTCGGAAATTGTGATGTTTGCTGCGGCGTTATACGTGTAGTGTGTTATGGGAGTATATGATGCGTTGTGATGAACTAGGTGTTTATGTAATCTGTGTGAGGGAACCGGGTGCTGCACGCCTGGGTTCGATGGTTGTTGTGTGATTAGAGAATTTCTGTGTGTGAAGATTCTGTGTGGTATATATACGCGTCAATCGTGTTTCTATGTGACTTCTATTGAGATTGTATAACTGTGTGTTCTTTGTGGGGGTTTCGGTGTGTGATAAGCTATGTGACACTTTCATGGAAGTCTGTGGTAAAGTTAATATATAGAGTGACATGGAGAAGATATAGTATGGGAATATGCAGTGCGGTTGGCCATGTCGGAGACCTGGGATTGGGGGAGTGTGGCCGGCTCCCCACCCTGTCTTCGTCATGGAACACTTTTGGGAGTTTTCTCTGAACCGTCATGCAATACGAGTTATGAGTTATTGTGAATCCGGTGGGGCAGGATAGCCTCCACTCGGGAGTGAATACATGCGTCATTATTCGATTATAGTCTCAACCCTGTTCTAGTTGTGAGCTCAACGATATTGTGATTGTGAGCTTGATACCTGTGGAGGTGTAGCAATTATGGTTATGTTCTCTCTGGTGGGGTAGCCGTTTGCGAGGGCGTATGTACCTTGGGGTCAGTGGGCGTGTGATGCGCACACACGTTTCTGGCTCTTCGTGCGTGCGCCCTTGAAGGGCCTTTCCACTCGAAACTGTTGGCTGCTGACGAAGGCGAGCCTTGAAATTATTAGGGGAGGGAGAATGGGGAGCTCAATATATAGTCTGGACAGCCAGTAGTTTATAGGCTTGTTCCAGTAGTGGATTGTATGACGGACTGGTGCTTATTGTGGCCATGTAGCTGGTAGGCTGGCCTTCCAATTTATAGTCTGGATACCAGTCGTGGGTTGGATGGTGTTCTCGTATTTATTGCGGCCATGTAGCTGGTAGGCTGGCCTGCGGATTATATTTTTAAGAATTAAAGTGAGTAGTCCCATGCGGTTGGTTGTATTTATTTGGGCTGTTAAGCTGGTAGGCTGGCCCGCGGATTATATTTTTGAGAAATAGTGATCATTCCCATGAGGCCGACCATTTGAGCGAGATTTTTATTGGGTTTGGGTGTAATTATAGACAGTCTGTTAATGAGACTGGACTAGTGGGTGGTTACCATTTTATTGAAGTTGGGTGCTTTTAGGGAGCAGTGTACCTTTGTACACTGCATGTTACGGATTTTGACACATGTGATATAACATGGAGAATTCACGTCTTTGTCTCGTGTTTTAGTAATCATTGGCGGCGCTAGAACAGCGGTTGCCTGCGATGGGAAGGGTTCTATCTAGGCGAAGTAAGACCTTCGCCAAAAAGAAAACGGGGAGGGGTGTTGTAGAGGTAGCTATACGCTCGTGAATGTTAATCCCTGGCGTGTCGAAATAAAACGTATATGCCAGGGGATTGCATGATTTCCGGCTATAGTTCCGATCATTACCGAGCCGAACCGGTTTGGTCCCGAAGAGAGAGGTTCGGAATACTTCGGGGCACGGACGATTCGAGAGTCTGCACGCTCTCTTGTTCAGACTGGGTTGGGACTTTGAACGAACAAGACGTATATATAGAATTCGGGCTGGTTGGAGGGAAGATTTTAATGGGGGATCTTTTAGCTCTATATCGTTCTAGGTGTTGCTAGGCGGGGCGCACCTATTTTTACGACAGATTCGTGATATGTGTTGTATCTCAGGTACGCTTTTATTGTACCTGTTCATGTGGCAACTTGGATGACATGACCACACGGCCCCTAACGCCGGCATAAGCGGTATTAGATACAAATCTAGAGAGCTATGATGGAAATGCTCTGACAACTCGTATATCGGTTATTGGTGAGCTGTGTCGCTGTGACAACTCGTACACTGGGGATTGGTGAGCTGTATCGTCGTCAGATGAAAATGACAGCATTTAACACAAAAGCTGAATCGGTGAATTAGTTACCAATATGTCTCGTCAATAAACTCTGCATGATGCCTCTTATCTCAACAATACGCTCAACAGTTACCTCGACTCGAATCGGGTTAGGTTCAACCGTCACAGTTCGGTATATCAATATCTGATATGATTATCATTGACTGCACCGTTAACGGGAAATTTATATTTGAAATATGAAACTAACATGAATACGCATATCTGAGAAACTATTTCAATGACTATTTTTGCATAAATAATTTTTTTTTTTCAAAACTTTCCTTGTGTGTTTCGTCCGAAAACTTGCTACAATAATTAGGCTGTAACATGAAAAGATGCGTCAAATCATATTATTATCAAACTTTATCTCAGGATCGTACTTTTAGAAAGTTAGGCAGAAAACATGATTTTGTTAATAACTTCTGCAAAATATTTTTCCTGCCTTTGAAATTCTCAAGCGCATAGTTTGGCCAGTTGCTTGAAGGATTCCATGTAAGGAAATGGAATTGAAAATAGATATTTTAACAGAATTCACACATTAGCTGAAAGAAAAGTTTTACACATTCTGGAATTCTAACTATCCCAGGATATGTAGCGGCATTATACGGATATTTGTCATCTTCAAAAAGCTTCAGTTCACTACCGGGAATTTTAAATATTCGTTGAAACACGATTGTATGGGAAGATATGGGTTGACCCTAACCTGATAAAGCGATCTAGGCCGCACTCTACATCAGAGGCAAAATAAAAGAGCTGCTAGCCTCATGCAAAGGTCAACCTGGTCAACTGACAGCAGACAGTGGGGCAAGCAGAACCACAGTATGTGCTTCTGCATTGCTTTTGGGTTCTAAAAATCGGTTTTAGGCAAAAGACAAGTTGCGAGCATAATGCAGATACTTACATAGTGAGATGACAGCTGTTAAACGCAACATTAAAAGGGTGACAGGAAACGAGGCCGACCTACATGTATTGACAAGAAGTCATATGACCCCACAGACAAATATACTGACTGCATATTTCTGAAAACATCACAAGAACCAAAAGTGATCCCTGTGATGTTTAGTATCCCAGTCACGCTTTTATTATAGCTGTTCATGAACACACGGCCCCTAGCACCGGCTTGAGTGGTATCAGATACAAATATTTCAGAGTGAATATTGTTGTAACCCTGGCAGCGACATAGACAGAACCACCTGAGGTATACTACAGCCTACTTTTAGATTCTATATACCGGTTCAGCGAGGATCGGGACAAAGACACGTGTACAACGATATGTAGAGTGTACCGCACCGGATGATATATTTGGAACAACTAGAAATAATGTGAAGCAAGTAAAGCGCCTATGTCTAGATCACGGACTCAAAACATGACCGACCCTGAGTACGTCATTGGAAAAATAACCCATTATGGACATTCTATCTGTTAGCACCCAGCCGAAACGATGGAATTTAAGTCAGCCACAGCCATATTTGAACAGAACAGAGCCACAACTGATGGGCGACTGCGGAAGCCTGTGTGAGCAACAAAGCGTTGGCTGGGACAACGATGATGACTATTTAGAGACGTTGTCTGGTTCAGGCACCTGGCATAATCATAGGAATCTATCACAAGAACATTGCGACAGAACAAGTGATCGAACCCAAATCAGACTTCCAGTCTCCCCCGATAAACAGCACAGGAGGGTAAACGTTTCATCGAGACATCCACTTGGAATTGTTCTACAGAAACCCATCAGGGGTACACTGTCCTTGTCAGAAAAGGTTGTCGCCAACTTCATTTCCACATCTTTAGCTATGTGGTAACTGATAGAATGTCAAAAATGATTCCTTATTTCAATGTTTCTCGACTGCAACTCATGGTTTGGAGTCCAGTGCCTAATATATATGTTTAGATGCATGTTTAGCATCTTGGGCGACAGATGGCACATATGGTTCTACACGTGTCTTCGTCCAGATTTTCTCAGGATCGGCATATAGAGTCAGGTGAGTAGTAGTGTAAGTGGGAATGGAGTCAACTTGACCTCAAAAATTTGCATATTGGGGAGGTCACGGGGAGGTCACAGAGGTCAAAGTGCACTATAGTTCCGGTAGAATGATCAAAAGCTACCTCCAACACAGGAGAGTTCCAATTGTTGCAGGGAATGTATTCCTCCGCGGTGATGCGGTCCTGGGGATGATGCGGTCGCGGGAAAAAGCTTCCGCGGAGAAAAAGTAGTCCCTAGATAAAATGGTCCGATTGGGTCGAGTGAGGTATCAAAGTGAAGCATTCGTGAAGGGGCATCTGATGGGCTGGGTGCGGGGTTGAAATATCGGCATTCTGCGCATGCGCGGTGGCCAAAGGGTATGGAAATAGACGTTTTGGAGCTAGGGGAGCCCCTAGTGGACCAATGGGGTCGAGTGAGGTATCAAAGTGAAGCATTCGTGAAGGGGCATCTGATGAGCTGGGTGTGGGGTTGAAATATCGGCATTCTGCGCATGCTGGTGGCCCAAGGTTATGGAAATAGACGTGTTGGGAGCTAGGGGAGCCACTAATGGACCAATGGGGTCGAGTGAGGTATCAAAGTGAAGCATTCGTGAAGGGGCATCTAATGGGCTGGGTGTGGGGGTTGACATATCGGCATTCCGCGTATGCGCGGTGGCCAAAGGGTATAGAAATAGCCGTTTTGCAGTTAGGGGAGCCACTAGTGGACCGATGGGGTCGAGTGAGGTATCAAAGTGAAGCATTCGTGAAGGAGCATCTGATGGGCTTGGTGTGGGGTTGAAATATCGGCATTCTGCGCATGCGCGGTGGCCAAAGGGTATGAAAATAGACGTTTTGGAGCTAGGGGAGTCCCTAATGGACCAATGGGGTCATATGAGGTATCAAAGTGAAGCATTCGTGAAGGGGCATCTGTTGGGCTGGGGGTGGGGTTGAAATATCTGCATTCTGCGCATGCGCGGTGGCCAAAGGGTATGAAAATAGACGTTTTGGGATCTAGGGGAGCCCCTAATGGACCGATGGAGTTGTATGAGGTATCCATGTGAAGCCTATGTGAAGGGGCATCCAGTCAATGGGGTGGGTGCATGTAAAATTTTTCCTGAAAAAAAAAACGGAACACGGACTTTATCGAAAAATCCGGGAAAATGCCTATATGGGGTATGGGGGGTATATAGGTCCCCGGGCTTAACGGGGCTTGCCTATCAATAGAGTTATCTCCCCTTAGTTCCAGGGTGGGTGTATGTAAATTTTTTCCTGAAAAAATACGGAACACGGACTTTATCCTAAATTACGGCAAAATGCCTATATGGGGTATGGGGGTATAGGACCATCCTCGGAAACCTACTTCTCGACATTTGCGGTATAGGTTGTGGGGGTCTCGTTTTCTTAGTCTCGTCAAGACAAACATGATAGGAAGTGTCGCGGAGCGAATCGTTGAAATTTTTGAAAAAGTACCATATAGCCCATATAGTCCCATACTGGGGTATAGGACCAATGTTTGTCCCACTGGGAAACCTACTTCTATACATTTGCGGTATGGTTGTTTGGATTTGTTTTCTTAGTCTCGTCATTTAGAACACGATAGGAAGTGTCCCGGAGCGAAACGGTGAAATTTTTGAAAAAAGTCACCGAGACCCATATAGACCCATATAGTCCCATACTGGCGTATAGGACCAATGTTTGTCCCACTGGGAAACCTGCTTCTATACATTTGCGGTATGGTTGTTTGGATTTGTTTTCTTAGTCTCGTCATTTAGAACATGATAGGAAGTGTCCCGGCACGAATCGGTGAAATTTTTGAAAAAAGTCACCGAGACCCATATAGACCCATATAGTCCCATACTGTGGTATAGGACCAATGTTTGTCCCACTGGGAAACCCACTTCTAGACATTTGCGGTATGGTTGTTTGGATTTGTTTTCTTAGTCTCGTCAAGACAAACACGATGGGAAGGGTCCCGGAGCGAAACGGTGAAATTTTTGGAAAAAGTCACCGAGGCCTGGGTAGGCCCATAGGCCTATACTGCATGGCTATGGGAGTATAGGCCCATACGGGGTGGACGTGTTGGGGTCTAGGTGAGTCCCTAATGGTCCTATGGTGTCGTATGAGGTCTTATTTTGAAGCTCTCGTGGAGGAGCATCCGACTGGACTAATGGTTCGTCCGTGTTCAATAGTCTGCGCATGCGCAGTCTGGCCCGTAGTATGGAAAGCAGGCATTTTGGGGGGTATGTGGGTGTGTGTTTGGGGTAGAGATGCACCGCTATGGGTCCGAATGGGTCGTGGAAGGTGTCAAAGTGAAGCTTGTGTGGGGTAGAGTCAGAATGGTGTGTTTTTAAGTGCAAGTCGCCTCAATCTGCGCATGCGCAGTTGGTTGTAGTAAGTAAAGTGGCCATTTTGGGGCAGTGAAGGAAGGTATTTGGGGTCGAGATGGACCATCCTTGGTCCGAATGCGTCTGGGAGGTGTCATTTTGTAGTTCTCGGGGTGTACATTCCGATTTGAGGGATGTTCCCGTCATCTGTGACGTCATCTATGACGTCATCAGTACGAGTAGTAGCGAAAGTGGACATTTTGGGGCAGTGAAAGAAGGTATTTGGGGTGGAGACGCTCCGTTCTCAGCCCGAATGCGTCGTGGGAGGTGTCATTTTGTAGTTCTCGGGGTGTAGAACCCGATTTGAGGGATGTTCGCGTCATCTGTGATGCCATCAGTAACGTCATCAGTACGAGTAGTAGCGAAAGTGAGCATTTTGGGGCAGTGCAGGAAGGTATTTTGGGTAGAGAGGGACCATTCTCAGTCCGAATGCGTCGTGGGAGGTGTCATCTTGTAGTTCTCGGGGTGCACACCCCGATTTGAGGGCTGTCCACAGCATCTGTGACGTCATTGGTGACATCATCAGTAGGAGTAGTAGCGAAAGTGAGCCTTTTGGGGCAGTGAAGGATGTTATTTGGTGTAGAGATGGACCATCCGCGGTGCGAATGCGTCATGGGAGGTGTCATGTTGTAGCTCTCGGGGTGTAGACCCAAATTTGAGGGATATCCACAGCATCTGTGACGTCATTGGTGACGTCATCAGTACGAGTAGTAGCGAAAGTGGGCATTTTTTTAGCAGTGAAGGATGTTATTTGGTGTAGAGATGGACCATCCGCGGTGCGAATGCGTCGTGGGAAGTGTCATCTTGTACCAACGCCCACCAACGCCATTCTTAATGCTTCAACGCCCTGAAATAGCTCGGGTGAAATAGCTCACGGCTATGTCACGGCTCGGCCCTCGACTTGGGGATAGTTGAACTGAGTGTGCTAAAAATAGATCACCAGCTAGCGTGCTATAAAAGGGAAGCGGCCTGGCCGTTTCATCAGACACTCTGTCAACCACCAAGATGTTCACCTGCACAACTTGCCAGAAGCTGTTTACTCGTCTAGATAATTTACGACGCCACGAGGCCTCCACCCACAACGATGCTCGGTATACTTGTACAACCTGCGCACGGTCATTCAATCGGAAGGATCATTTACTGCGCCACGAACGCTCATTCCACGAGGGCGCGACGGAACAATGTAACGGTTGTGGTCAACTCTTCAAACGACCCAGTCAGTTAAGACAGCACCAACGTTTGATTCATAGTCCATCACCACGGTATGAGCGACAACTTTCCACTAAAGAGGCACCCATTGAGGGTCAGACCTAGTGAAGATGAGCCCGGGGAGACGAATGCCACTGGTGATGCGATCACGGAGAGCCCGCCTATACCCACAGTTCAGAAGAGCCTGGATATCCAGCCGGACCCCACCTACTTCTCGACATTTGCGGTATAGGTTGTGGGGGTCTCGTTTTCTTAGTCTCGTCAAGACAAACATGATAGGAAGTGTCGCGGAGCGAATCGTTGAAATTTTTGAAAAAGTACCATATAGCCCATATAGTCCCATACTGGGGTATAGGACCAATGTTTGTCCCACTGGGAAACCTACTTCTATACATTTGCGGTATGGTTGTTTGGATTTGTTTTCTTAGTCTCGTCATTTAGAACACGATAGGAAGTGTCCCGGAGCGAAACGGTGAAATTTTTGAAAAAAGTCACCGAGACCCATATAGACCCATATAGTCCCATACTGGCGTATAGGACCAATGTTTGTCCCACTGGGAAACCTGCTTCTATACATTTGCGGTATGGTTGTTTGGATTTGTTTTCTTAGCCTCGTCATTTAGAACATGATAGGAAGTGTCCCGGCACGAATCGGTGAAATTTTTGAAAAAAGTCACCGAGACCCATATAGACCCATATAGTCCCATACTGTGGTATAGGACCAAAGTTTGTCCCACTGGGAAACCCACTTCTAGACATTTGCGGTATGGTTGTTTGGATTTGTTTTCTTAGTCTCGTCAAGACAAACACGATGGGAAGGGTCCCGGAGCGAAACGGTGAAATTTTTGGAAAAAGTCACCGAGGCTTGGGTAGGCCCATAGGCCTATACTGCATGGCTATGGGAGTATAGGCCCATACGGGGTGGACGTGTTGGGGTCTAGGTGAGTCCCTAATGGTCCTATGGTGTCGTATGAGGTCTTATTTTGAAGCTCTCGTGGAGGAGCATCCGACTGGACTAATGGTTCGTCCGTGTTCAATAGTCTGCGCATGCGCAGTCTGGCCCGTAGTATGGAAAGCAGGCATTTTGGGGGGTATGTGGGTGTGTGTTTGGGGTAGAGATGCACCGCTATGGGTCCGAATGGGTCGTGGAAGGTGTCAAAGTGAAGCTTGTGTGGGGTAGAGTCAGAATGGTGTGTTTTTAAGTGCAAGTCGCCTCAATCTGCGCATGCGCAGTTGGTTGTAGTAAGTAAAGTGGCCATTTTGGGGCAGTGAAGGAAGGTATTTGGGGTCGAGATGGACCATCCTTGGTCCGAATGCGCCCTGGGAGGTGTCATTTTGTAGTTCTCGGGGTGTACATTCCGATTTGAGGGATGTTCCCGTCATCTGTGACGTCATCGATGACGTCATCACTACGAGTAGTAGCGAAAGTGGACATTTTGGGGCAGTGAAGGAAGGTATTTGGGGTAGAGATGCTCCATTCTCAGCCCGAATGCGTCGTGGGAGGTGTCATCTTGTAGTTCTCGGGGTGTAGACCCCGATTTGAGGGATGTTTGCGTCATCTGTGACGCCATCGGTAACGTCATCAGTACGAGTAGTAGCGAAAGTGAGCATTTTGGGGCAGTGCAGGAAGGTATTTTGGGTAGAGAGGGACCATTCTCAGTCCGAATGCGTCGTGGGAGGTGTCATCTTGTAGTTCTCGGGGTGCAAACCCCGATTTGAGGGCTGTCCACAGCATCTGTGACGTCATTGGTGACGTCATCAGTAGGAGTAGTAGCGAAAGTGAGCCTTTTGGGGCAGTGAAGGATGTTATTTGGTGTAGAGATGGGCCATCCGCGGTGCGAATGTGTCATGGAAGGTGTCATGTTGTAGCTCTCGGGGTGTAGACCCCAATTTGAGGGATATCCACAGCTTCTGTGACGTCATTGGTGACGTCATCAGTACGAGTAGTAGCGAAAGTGGGCATTTTTTAGCAGTGAAGGATGTTATTTGGTGTAGAGATGGACCATCCGCGGTGCGAATGCGTCGTGGGAAGTGTCATCTTGTACCAACGCCCACCAACGCCATTCTTAATGCTTCAACGCCCTGAAATAGCTCGGGTGAAATAGCTCACGGCTATGTCACGGCTCGGCCCTCGACTTGGGGATAGTTGAACTGAGTGTGCTAAAAATAGATCACCAGCTAGCGTGCTATAAAAGGGAAGCGGCCTGGCCGTTTCATCAGACACTCTGTCAACCACCAAGATGTTCACCTGCACAACTTGCCAGAAGCTGTTTACTCGTCTAGATAATTTACGACGCCACGAGGCCTCCACCCACAACGATGCTCGGTATACTTGTACAACCTGCGCACGGTCATTCAATCGGAAGGATCATTTACTGCGCCACGAACGCTCATTCCACGAGGGCGCGACGGAACAATGTAACGGTTGTGGTCAACTCTTCAAACGACCCAGTCAGTTAAGACAGCACCAACGTTTGATTCATAGTCCATCACCACGGTATGAGCGACAACTTTCCACTAAAGAGGCACCCATGAGGGTCAGACCTAGTGAAGATGAGCCCGGGGAGACGAATGCCACTGGTGATGCGATGAAGGAGAGCCCGTCTATACCCACAGTTCAGAGCCTGGATATCCAGCCGGCCCCCACCGTTACGGTTTCGAGTCATACGCCTGACAACATCGAACATTTTCTGGACGAGCCCATAAATGTTCCTAGCGATCTCTTACAGGGCGCCCATCCAGTGAGTGACATCTATCGGCGCCATTGGTCCATGATACGGCACTGTTTCCACCGTCATCGCCCTATTCAAGATATCTACAATTTCCGACTGACCGACCTGCCCGTCTACGTAGCTACGTAGAAGCCATCTTCAAAGATCAAACTACGGCCTTCAAATTGAATCTGGCGTTTGGTTATGTGCTGCAGCATAAAGAGACAGTCCAAGTCCGATATTTTTACCCGAGCAGTAACATCCAGGTATTTGACCAACCGTTTACCATCATTAACCGAGTGTCGCTAGAGACGATGCTGGAGAAACTGGACACCGTGGATCCCTTAGAATGGGCCCAACAACAACGCCCCAACACCAAGTGGACAGTGGAGAGCGTGACCAATGTTACGTTCTTCGTGACCAAACTACGGAATATTCCCATCGGGTGAATGTATTCACCCATGCACTGATAGATACTCAGAATGCACAAACAACTATCTGAGCATATGTTGCCTCAACGGTATCCTGGGCTGCCCGACGATGATTAGAATAAACGGTTCAAAGCGAACATGGCCGAAGATGGAACTTTCTGAAATGGAGACTTCTGATTGGACAAGAATACATCTAACGGACAGGAACGAATATGACAGATTCAAATGGTGGCCTCTGATTGGACAATTGTCTTCTTGAATTGTAAATATACCCAACGCGGCTCCCCCAGCGTGGGTATGATGTAACATTGGGGAGAATAAACTATATGAAAAAACATCTTGTTGTTGTTGTTCTCTCATATGTTACGTTCTTCGTGGTTAAACTGACCACCACCCCCATCGGATGAAAGTATTCACCCATGCACTGATAGATACTCAGAATGCGCAAACAACTATCTGAGGATATGTTGCCTCAACGGTATCCTGGTCTGCCCGACGATGATTAGAATAAACGGTTCAGATGGCACTTTCTGAAATGGAGACTTCTGATTGGACAAGAATACATCTAACGGACAGGAACGAATATGAAACATGCAAAGGGTGGCCTCTGATTGGATAAGAATCTTCTTGAATTGTAAATATACCCAACGCGGCTCCCCCAGCGTGGGTATGATGTAACATTGGGGAGAATAAACTATATGAAAAAACTTCTTGTTGCTGTTGTTCTCTCATGTGTCATCCTTGTTGTTGTTGTTGCTGTTGTTATTCTCTCTCCGGTCAATATCATGGCGTTATGTTAGAGTGTTAAGGTGTAACGACGGGCGCTGACGGGCGTCACTGCATTTCGAAGAATTAGTGACAATTCCATGGAATATCAGAGCTTCTGAGCTATTTCACCAGGGCGTTGAAGCATTAAGAATGGCGTTGGTGGGCGTTGGTACAAGATGACACTTCCCACGACGCATTCGCACCGCGGATGGTCCATCTCTACGCCAAATAACATCCTTCACTGCTAAAAAATGCCCACTTTCGCTACTACTCGTACTGATGACGTCACCAATGACGTCACAGATGCTGTGGATATCCCTCAAATTGGGTCTACACCCCGAGAGCTACAACATGACACCTCCCATGACGCATTCGCACCGCGGATGGTCCATCTCTACACCAAATAACATCCTTCACTGCCCCAAAAGGCTCACTTTCGCTACTACTCCTACTGATGACGTCACCAATGACGTCACAGATGCTGTGGACAGCCCTCAAATCGGGGTCTGCACCCCGAGAACTACAAGATGACAACTCCCACGACGCATTCGGACTGAGAATGGCCCCTCTCTACCCAAAATACCTTCCTGCACTGCCCCAAAATGCTCACTTTCGCTACTACTCGTATTGATGACGTTACCGATGGCGTCACAGTTGACGCGAACATCCCTCAAATCGGGGTCTACACCCCGAGAATTACAAGATGACACCTCCCACGACGCATTCGGGCTGAGAATGGAGCATCTCTACCCCAAATACCTTCCTTCACTGCCCCAAAATGTCCACTTTCGCTACTACTCGTAGTGATGACGTCATCGATGACGTCACAGATGACGGGAACATCCCTCAAATCGGAATGTACACCCCGAGAACTACAAATTGACACCTCCCAGGACGCATTCGGACCAAGGATGGTCCATCTCGATCCCAAATACCTTCCTTCACTGCCCCAAAATGGCCACTTTACTTACTACAACCAACTGCGAATGCGCAGATTGACGCGACTTGCACTTAAAAACACACCATTCTGACTCTACCCCACACAAGCTTCACTTTGACACCTTCCACGACCCATTCGGACCCATAGCGGTGCATCTCTACCGCAAACACACACCCACATTCCCCCCAAAATGCCTGCTTTCTATACTACGGGCCAGACTGCCCATGCGCAGACTATTGAACACGGACGAACCATTAGTCCAGTCGGATGCTCCTCCACGAGAGCTTCAAAATAAGACCTCATACGACACCATAGGACCATTAGGGACTCACCTAGACCCCAACACGTCCACCCCGTATGGCCCTATACTCCCATAGCCATGCAGTATAGGCCTATGGGCCTACCCAGGCCTCGGTGACTTTTTCCAAAAATTTCTTCGTTTCGCTCCGGGACCCTTCCCATCGTGTTTGTCTTGACGAGACTAAGAAAACAAATCCAAACAACCATACCGCAAATGTCTAGAAGTGGGTTTCCCAGTGGGACAAACATTGGTCCTATACCACAGTATGGGACTATATGGGTCTATATGGGTCTCGGTGACTTTTTTCAAAAATTTCACCGATTCGTGCCGGGACACTTCCTATCATGTTCTAAATGACGAGACTGAGAAAACAAATCCAAACAACCATACCGCAAATGTATAGAAGTAGGTTTCCCAGTGGGACAAACATTGGTCCTATACCCCAGTATGGGCCTGTATGGGTCTATATGGGTCTCGGTGACTTTTTTCAAAAATTTCACCGTTTCGCTCCGGGACACTTCCTATCGTGTTCTAAATGACGAGACTTAGAAAACAAATCCAAACAACCATACCGCAAATGTATAGAAGTAGGTTTCCCAGTGGGACAAACATTGGTCCTATACCCCAGTATGGGCCTATATGGGTCTATATGGGTCTCGGTGACTTTTTCAAAAATTTCACCGTTTCGCTCCGGGACACTTCCTATCGTGTTCTAAATGACGAGATTAAGAAAACAAATCCAAACAACCATACCGCAAAATGTATAGAAGTAGGTTTCCAGTGACAAACATCGGTCCTATACCCCTAGCATGGGACTATATGGGCTATAAGGTACTTTTCCAAAATTTCAACGATTTGCCCATGACACTTCCTATCATGTTTGTCTTGACGAGACTAAGAAAACGAGACCCCACAACCTATACCGCAAATGTCGAGAAGTAGGTTTCCCAGATGGTCCTATACCCCATACCCCATATAGGCATTTTCCGTAATTTAGGATAAAGTCCGTGTTCCGTATTTTTTCAGGAAAAATTTTACATACACCTACCCTTGAACCAGGGGGAGAGGTAATTCCGCTTGATAGGCAAGCCCCGTTAAGCCCGGGGACCTATATACCCCCCATACCCCATATAGGCATTTTCCCGGATTTTTCGATAAAGTTCGTGTTCCTTTTTTTTTTTCAGGAAAAATTTTACATGCACCCACCCCATTGACTGGATGCCCCTTCACATAGGCTTCACATGGATACCTCATACAACTCCATCGGTCCATTAGGGGCTCCCCTAGATCCCAAAACGTCTATTTTCATACCCTTTGGCCACCGCGCATGCGCAGAATGCAGATATTTCAACCCCACCCCCAGCCCAACAGATGCCCCTTCACGAATGCTTCACTTTGATACCTCATATGACCCCATTGGTCCATTAGGGACTCCCCTAGCTCCAAAACGTCTATTTTCATACCCTTTGGCCACCGCGCATGCGCAGAATGCCGATATTTCAACCCCACACCCAGCCCATCAGATGCCCCTTCACGAATGCTTCACTTTGATACCTCACTCGACCCCATCGGTCCACTAGTGGCTCCCCTAGCTCCAAAATGTCTATTTTCATACCCTTTGGCCACCGCGCATGCGCAGAATGCCGATATGTCAACCCCACACCCAGCCCATCAGATGCCCCTTCACGAATGCTTCACTTTGATACCTCACTCGATCCCATATTGGACCATTAGTGGCTCCCAGATCCAAAACGTCTATTTCCATACCTCTTTGGCCACCGCGCATGCGCAGAATGTCGATATGTCAACGCTACACCCAGCCCATCAGATGCCCCTTCACGAATGCTTCACTTTGATACCTCACTCGACCCCATTGACCATTAGGGGCTCCCTAGCTCCAAAACGTCTATTTTCATACCCTTTGGCCACCGCGCATGCGCAGAATGCCGATATTTCAACCCCACCCCCAGCCCATCAGATGCCCCTTCACGAATGCTTCACTTTGATACCTCACTCGACCCAATCGGACCATTTTATCTAGGGACTACTTTTTCTCCGCGGAAGCTTTTTTCCGCGACCGCATCACCGCCAGGACCGCATCACCGCGGAGGAATACATTCCCTGCAACAATTGGAACTCTCCTGTGTTGGAGGTAGCTTTTGGTCATTCTGCCGGAACTATAGTGCACTTGACCTCTGTGACCTCCCCGTGACCTCCCCAATATGCAAATTTTTTAGGTCAAGTTGAGCCTATTCCCACTTACACTACTACTCAGGTGGCTCTGCCCGTCCCGCTGACAGGGCTATATATTGTAAGGCTGTGACCACCAGCGCATTGATTGAAATAGAAACTGGAAGGTATGAAAGTAACAGATTGTGATAAATGTGATATGATTGTATTAAAAGACGAATATCACTTTTTATTACCCCACAAGCAAATTTGTATTCAATATCTGGATTGTGATTGATTAAAAGGTCGGGTCGTATAAACCCATACACCCCGAGTGATATCTTGTTACTCGGTGTGTATAGAAAACAACTCACGTGCGATTGGAAACGATGCTCTCGCTTCGAAAGTTCAGCTGACTATATCTCAATATCTATGGAATAACTTTCGCTCACTCGTCGAAATTTAATGGAATAAAGTCATACTGCATTATTTTTACTGAAGTTTCGGACACATAACTCACCAAAAGGTGTGATTTGTTCCAAAAATAAAAAGTCGATTTCCGAACGAAAGCAGATCGAATGGATTGTGTGTGGCGCGCCTTTGTCACAGTGCCGTAGCAAAACGCGGACAGTTTCGTAACCGAAATGGCCCGTTGGATTTGTCCGTTGTACCGTTGGTTATAAATGATAGGCCTTTCTCAGTATTTTTACTATAAGATAAAAGGCTTTGGGGGTAATGAATTCGCTACTCAGGTTTTCCCCCGGGTGTATGGAAAGTTACGACCTTCCCTGAAACTCATACAGTTTCAGGGAGGGTCGTAACTTTCCATACACCCTGGGGAAAACCTGAATAACTAATATTATTATCCCTCAACCTAAATCGTAGCATTTCCATTGGTCAGTTTACTAGGGTGTAAAAATCCGCACACCCGGCTCTTTCCATGTCAGCACCCGACCGGTCTGACCGATCACGTGACCAATCATCTTAATGCTGTATACTGAACCATGTTGAATGGTGTGGCCGAACGGTCCCTCTTGCGCTAGGGCTCCCAGGGGATAAAAATTCACGGTTCACGTGCGAAAGCAGACATGGCGGATCTCCACTTCAAGACTTCCAACTTAAATTTTCCACTATTTCTGGCGGGAGATACCATAATATTGACCAGAATACCATCATAGTCAGAGTATTCTACTTCTCGCATGTCGAGAATATAAATATAACGAACATGAAGCGTTTTCTGGCCACGCGAAAATTATGCATAATCGCTACCGAACCAGGGTCGGCGAGTTGTGCGCTTTCAAAGATCATTTCCCGAAATCAACACACAATATTATACACAACCGTTGATATTTGATGAAAGGAAGTCTTGCTGCATCACGTTCAATCAATCTTTTAGACATACATACCTTGTAAATGGTTTTATTTAGGGTCAAAATTAAACACTGTCACAGCTCGGCGTCCGTGTTGCGCGTCTACATTACTCGCATAGACAACGCGTTTTGTCAAAATGGAGACCGGTTTCGTAAATGGACAGAAACATATATGCTGAATTTCCGTGGTAAAGTTTCAGAAAAATTGCCTTTTTAACTCTATAATTCGATATGCTAATTAAAAAATGCTTTCGGGATAATAAATTCGTTATTCAGGTTTTTCCCAGGGTGTATGAAAAGTTATGACCCTCCCTGAAACTCATACACCCTTCGGCTGACGCCTCAGGGTGTATGAGTTTCAGGGAGGGTCATAACTTTTCATACACCCTGGGAAAAACCTGAATAACTAATAATGTTGGTGTGCCCTTTGTATAAAAAATGAAGGCGTTTTGAATCTTTATTATCCCACAAGCAAATTTGTATTCGATATCGGGATTGTGATTGGTTAAAAGATCGGCCCGTATAAACCCATACACGCCGAGTGATGCCTTGCTACTCGGGGTATATAAAAAATCAACTCATGAGCGATTGGAAACGACGATCTCGCTTCGTAAGTTCAGCTAACCATATCTCAATAATTATGGAATAATTTTCTCCAAATCGTCAAAATTTATTGGGATAAAGTCACAGTGCATCATTTTGGCTGAAGTGTCCACATGTAAGTCACCAAAAGGTGTCATTTGTTCCAAAAATAAAACCGAAATGGCCCGCAGAATTTGTCCGTTGTACCATTGGTTCTAAAAGATAGACTTTTTTATATTTTTACTTTTAGACAAAACGGACTTGATGGTAAACAAATCCGTTATTTAGGTTTTCCCCCTGTTGTATAGGAGGATAGGACACTCCCTGGCGCCTTAGGGTGTACGAGTTTCAGGAAGGTTCATAACCTTTCATACACCCGGGGAAACCCTGGATAACCAATAATATTACTATTCTCCAGATCCCATAAATTTTACCGTTTTTAAGAAGTAAAGAACTTTTTTTTCTAGTGGTAGAATAGCACTGAATACATAGGGAAATTCGACTTCTTTTCCTGCTGGGGACCAATCACCATGTTATAGTCCCATAAGCGCATGGAAAGTAACGTTCCCTTCTCCCTCCAGCGCACGTTGTTTATAGCATTTGTACGGTTATTGTATTTGCTAACCCAAGCCATGACTGACAGGTATCGTGAAATTCTTGTCTTAATTACTTTGAATAATATTCCAACTTGTAAATCTGTAGACTAGTCAATCTATTTTTATCAATACAGTATTACTGAGTCATAGCATAGTCACAGTATGGTGTAACTCTAGTGTTATTATTTTAAATAATATCTTAAGTTGTAAGATTGCCCACCAGTCTATCGATATATTTATTTACATATGACTTGAAATGATCGAACATTTTTAATAATACATTATGACAGAATCATAGCAAATTTAACGAATGATTTAATAGTGAGCGAGTGAGTGAGGCTGATAAATAACAATAGTACTTCTAGTTTTGACAATATGGATCGACTCTACTATGAGAAATAAAGTGTGTTCAAATTGGTAATACACTTGATCCAACAAGGTGTTCTGACAATGCTAGCCAAATATAATTTTGAGATAATGATGTTAAGAGATGATGTCGACAGTCATCAACAATCTGTATATGTATATTTACATGAGTCACTGATCATTGTGTGTTGCTCTGGGTCGGAAAGTTTATCAAAATACATTTTTGAGTTGGAAATTCAGACAAATTAACTGTTTACCCTGTTTCCATCAGCGTATACGAGATTTCCGATCACCAGAGTGCAGAACAAATAAGGATAAATATTCGAACTGTTGGCCAACGTGAAGTAAATGCACATAAGATTACTGAGTCATAAATTTTACACTGTGGGGAAAGTCCTTTGTTAAACTGTCTGGTCTGGTGAGTTAGGAACAAGATGCCCATAAGAGTCAACCTCATTGGTTATTTGTTTTAATCAATCACATTGGTTATTTTGTTTGCAGGGAGTCGATCCTGGTGCTTGTGGAAATTAATTACAGAAAAGCGAATATCACACGGTAAAACGACACAGCTTTTCAATATGACGCATTCAAATTTATAATCCTTGTTCCAATAAACTTCGGCATTTCCGTTGTTGCAATATTAATTGGAGGATTAGTTTGGTATATCAGTCGAAATGGAATACTTAATGGAAAACCGACATATATCGTGTTACTGAATATGTCTTGGAGCGATCTAATGTAAACTACCGTGTTCTATGGGATGCAAGAGAGGACGCCCATTTTCTCACCTGCAAAATTGTCTTATTGACTATTCATTAGATCTGGGATCTGAAATTGATGACAGATATCGTTGTTTTGCTCTATATCGCAAAGTTGATTAAATGAAACATCTGAATTAATGATGGAAACAAATAAACTTTTTTACTTTCCCATCAAGTTATACAAGTTTTCGATTCACCAGTTTGCGTAGCAAATACAAATATACATGTATGTACGAACTGTTCGGACAAGGATTAAAAGGCGTAGATGATTACTGAAACATATAGTGAACATACTGGGGTGGGGGGTTTTTTTAAAAAAAAATTTCACTGTTTAATCGGAGGAAATGCTCAATATAATCAAATAATTGATCGTTTTATTTGAAGGATAATCCTGGTAATTGCTTAAATTGTTATCGCTAGTCGGTTTCAAGTTAGGAACCACCAGTAAGACAATGATGAATTTGTCTGGTCTAACGATACAACTATTCAGTATGGCACAACCAATTTTTCTTTCTGTCATTTTTCACTCTGCCATTTTCTCAGTTGAAACAGTTCGGTAGCTTTTCGTATGCAACTGATCGGCGTTACTTATTTGGTTGTTTTCGTCTTGTTTAGATATTTAATTTTCATTCGCCCCTCCTATGCCAGACAAAGGATAACCACAGGCAGCACCTTCAAGATATGCTGTGGGTTATGGATATCCTGTTTCAGTGTTTGCAAGAGAGGTACATCACCAGCAAGAGCACAATATTGAAAAGATGGCAGGTGGATATGTATGAACCAATCCATGAGATTAGCTTAAAAATTCTAAATCTTGTAACATAAATAGAAATCATCAAAATAAATATGTTTTTTTTCGACCTGCTAGGTTAGTCCTTATTATGTAGCCAAATGGCAACATTGGGATGATGTAGCTACATGTACATCAATTCAAAATTAACATTTTTTAAACGAAACTGAATATAAATCGTTGTTACCATAGCTGTAAAATATAAAAAAGTACAAGCAGATTGTTTAACTATGGTAACAATGTGTTCCATTCAGTTTCATTTGAAAATTGGTAAATTTGAATTGATGTAGCTACATCCACATTACCCCAATGTTGCCATTTGGCTACATAATAAGGACTAACCTAGCAGGCCGAAATGAAAAAACAAACAACTTTTTTTCACATTTATCCTGATGATTTAACTTGATCTTACAAGACTAAGAATTTTTGAGCAGGTATTTCAATACTAGGGATGGAAAGGGTTAATAATCTCTAAAGAGAATTTATTTATCTGTGAATGAATAAAACAGTATGATCCGGCGTCTTAATGATGTTGTTGGATTAAGCCAATATTGCAATTTGTCACACAGGCGAAGTTGCAATTATAACCCAATGTTGCCAAATGGCAACACACTTTTCACACTACTCTATATTTTTTATACACTTCCGATTATGCGCATTTTGACTTGTTAGATGTTTATCTTGTAGATAGTACGACTATTTCGACATATGCGTAAGCATTTTCGCTAAATAAATAAAATAGAACGATATCTCATCATAAAATATCAGGACACTTTTCACATGTGATTACTTGCTAGGCGCAGCCATTTTGGGTTGACTGAAAATGTTAACCTAAAACTTTTTCGGAAGTTAAGGACTTGTTCAGCAGCTACAAGTTGATATAAAATTAGGACCTAACAACAAATCTTTCACATTGAAACAAACTTTATGAAAATAACCCAGCCTTAAATGCGGAGGTGCCAATTGGCTACGCTGAAACAGAAAGGGTTAACGAAAATTTCGCTCCTTAGTAATTCTGTGCTACATTTGCTGAAATGTGCAAACTTTATTTCATTGGAAAAGAAACAGCAAAATACCCGATAAGATATTGGATCAAAAACAGAATTTTCAATAAAATGATAGGTTCCCATAAAAGCAGTAACTGTCATTTTCCTGACTTTTGCCGTCTGTTATTTCCCTCTAACTTGGAATTGGTTCCGTGTAGCATTCCTTGGAGAAGAACGCTTTGCTGGTGTCCTACTCACCGTACAAGTAGCCTTTGTGTTCTGTAATAGCTCTCTGAATCAGATCATATATTTCTTCGAATTCTTCATTGGAACTGCGACATTCTTCAAGAAAGAGAGGCCGATTTTCCCTCCATCTAACGTGACACCTGCATATGGTGCCGGTTATTAACTGAATATATGGTGCGCCGGATCTTTGTGGTTGTACCTTCTCGTGCAATCTATACATGTACAGATATTTAATTTTATTGGGTTTTGTTTTCTGGAGGTCAACAGCTGTCTACTCACAGAGTAGGTATCTGCATTATACACACATCAGTTCTTGAATTATTCCTCTAACGTGGAACGCGGCCTCTGTCACTTTATAGAGTCAAACGAACTTACCTATTGTTAAGCAGTCATTGGATTTGTCCATATTCATTTGACTATTATACAGAACGTTCCGTTGTTTTTTAATGGTTTTTGCAATTGATACCTCTGCTCCATAATGGTTCGAAATCTCAACTTCCAAATTATTCAGTATTTACTTGTAGCGGTCATGGATCGACGTCACGAAATCACCCTTATTTTATAACAAAATCTACTAGAATTGCGAACGCCTTAGTGTAGGTGTCTTTGAATTCGTTTTATGAGGACTTTTCCGATGTTGAACCACGTTTTCTCTGTGCACAGCTTAAGTATATCTTGTGGCAATAATGATTGTGCTTGACTTCGTTTACAATAAAATTGAAATTTCCGATTTCTTCAAGCATATGGGTGTCTTGAAGTGTACATGTAGGATAGCCGACTCCTTCCCTGCCTTCTCTCCATCTTCTGTTTCGTGACTACATAGGAACTCCACCTATCGAAGAATCGTCAAAGCTTACGATTGCAATTAATACAGGTTGCACGAATTACCCCAGGTGGTAATTTTCAAACGATGCACTTGAGATCCGGGTATTGATCCAGAGAATGGCGCCTTTATTTCTTGTGTTGATTCTGTCTTCTTGTTTCTGTCCAGAGATTGGATATTATGGGTGCCCATTGAGCATATTGCGTGATCGTATTTTGTCAATATACAACACTCACTGGCATGGAAGGAGTGAAAATGATTTTTTTGTTAAAATAGGGGAATGAGAAATATTGCGTCCGTTTTTCCACAGTAACTGTTTTAACTTGACATATCTTGGTTTAAATCACCAGGTCTGTATCTCAGTCAATTTTTCAGAAAGATAAAACATGATTATTCGATACACAAGTAATGTGGTTTCCATCGAGCAGTATTCAAATCTGAGCAACATATTTCCCAATTTTAGACAAAATTATTCTTAACAACCGTCGTATCCTACTCATTTTGTTGTTTTCATGTTTGCATGCGTTCACCAAGAGATTGCTTTTGTAAAATTCATCTAGTATGTGTAATATTCTTCATTGTAAAGCATGTGTTCGATGAAAAAGCAAAAGATGGAGTTTTTTTACCAAAATGTCACCAGCTTCGCCAGTAAAGAAATCACTTTTCTTAATCAGCGCAAAATTAGCGCGCAAATTTTCGTATGGAAATTATTAAATACATGCCATTCCGATAGAAACACGTTATTCGACCTTAATTCTATTTATCCAATTAAATTAATACATATAAAGAAGAAAGCCCGGCTCTTTATATATTCCAGTAAACGAGGTACCTCAAAGATACAGCAGTGAAAAGGGTTCTTTACAGTGAGTGAGTGAGTGAGTGAGTGAGTAGGATTTAAAGTCGTATTCAGCATTTTTTCAATCATATCACGACGGAGCCTACATAAGGATGAGTTATTTTGTTATTCTACATTGGTTCTCCATTTACTGGACCTTTACTACGGTTCATTCAAACAATCCTTCAAGAACCGTTTTCCTGAAAGTGCAAATTCTCCCCTTCTCCTACTTTCGCCGGAGGCGCCCCGAAACTCATGGTCCCGTTTTGAGCTACAGGTATGGTATGGTTTGGTTTGGTTTAGGTTTACTTGGACACTCCATCGTGGTACGAAGGGCACTGGTCATGCTGCGCATGCCGTGCAACCCGTTCCCTCACACCACCCCACATATACTTCCTTTGCACCAATAACTACAGGCTGCTCAAACGGCACGATGACAAACTCTTGATAGATGAAATCTGGCAGCGTCGTGAAGCCGGTGAACATGGCCTGGTGAAATGGAGGGGCTCTATAGTGAAAATCTCAGGTCAGTTCAATCCCTTTCGTCACCTCTATAGTTACTTACAAGTAAGTTACAAACATCTCAAACTTGTATATACGTTTCTTCATAGGTGACTTCACTCATGCACTACACACTACGAACAGTTTATGAAGACTTGTATATAGGTATTTTTTAATGCATAACTACCGCACTGCTGACTCTACTGCACGAGCTCTTCCCATCGAAGTACTACAATGTACCTATTGCAGCTAGTTTTCACTAAAAATTGTGTGGGGATACAGAAATGCGGGAAACATTACTGGTACCTGAAAAAAAAACACTGATTGAACTGAGGGAAAGGTTATATTCGCATTGGCACTGAATGATCCAGATAAGCTGTGTTCGCAACATTTCAATGTTTTCGGTCCTTCGGCTTGGGAGGAAGGAAGAATGAACGGAAATGGCATATTTAACGGGTTTCATATAAAGTCAGATTTTTTTTTTTTTTTTCTCAATTCGAAATTTAACGGAGATAAAGCTTACCGTGGGATGAATTATACTGTGTACTCTCTGAAAAACTTGAGCAAAAAGTTCACTTAAGTAAGAGTGGAAATCGATCTCACTCAAGATGAGTGAAATTCACTCAAATTTGACTTGATAAATCGCTCTAGCTGAGTGAAGTTGCTTCCACTCAAGTCAACTTGAGTGAAACTCGCTCAACTTAATTGAACATGACATTTCACTCAAGTGCTTAGAGTGTAATAAAGGAGTGTTAGTGATAATTTGAAATTTTAACGATTTATAAAGAAAATATTTGTACCTGATGGTTAGCAGAAAAAGCAATAAACCAGGATTTATTCTGTACAGGGAGCGTCTTTATTTTCATAGGAACCAAATTTTTTTTACCTCGGTAAATATTATCAGATGTACTACTTATTTCTCAAACATACTGCTGCAGTTTCCTGAACCATTAACATCATATTTCTGACCGTATACCCTTGAAACAATGCGGTATAATTTCCTCTCCATAGATTCCCCGCCATCATGTAAGTTTTCTCCGCAATTCCGGAACGAATGATTCCCATATTGAGGAGTGATTTTGGACCTATATCGTAATCCTCAAGCTTCATATGTCATTTTGTGGTCTTTTTAAAAACGTTTTTGCATCAAAGATCTTTAGGTGATATCTTGCTTCCAACTTTGCCAAGAATAATAATGCTCCATCACGGTCAACTGTTGTTTCGACGAAAAAGTCAAGACAAATGCAATCCGAAGTGTCAGTCGGGAAATCGGATGAAAAACAAGCGTCAAGTCCGTCATTCGATATTCGGCCGTCGTCCATTAAATAATTCTCTCTTCCATAATCCTAAGGCCTAATTCATATAACAGCTTAAACACAAAACTCAAAAATAGGCTAGATTCGCACAAGATAGAAGCGGTCAACAGTTTTCAGTGATGCTGGCAAGACATGATGTTCCAAAATTATCAAATCCCTATCGCTGATCAGTATTTTTAATCCATATCATTTTCGTTGTAACGTCGTTATCATTCGTTATCTAGAGAATGATGTATCTCTACACTCCTTTGATTGTGACTGTTTATATGAACACTATGAGGATCTTGAAATACATGGGTTCATACGGCCCCTAGATCCGGGTAAAGCGGAATTATACACAAGTCACGAAACATAACGCCATAGATCTTGCACGCTACGCTCGTATTATACATTCAGCATGCGATATGTATCGCCAAATGTGAGAAACTTTGAGTGGAGGCGCCTGGTGGTATAGCCTTGTTTGATAATTTTGTGTAATAGTGTTTTGTAACGTTGATTAAACTCGTCACATTTAACACAGGGGCTAGAAAATACTACAGGCGAGATTTGTATACGCTAAACTGGAATATAACTGTCCAGAAAAGAAGAGTTTACGATCCTGAAATTATAATCATCTCTTTTCATAAAATCGTCGAAGACCTGCTTCATTTTTGAAAAGACATACATGTATGTCTAAATATGGTGCGTCGCTAGGGCTGGCTGTAGTTTCCTTCAAATCCAGTGAAGGTGGATATATATCCTTCACTGCGTCATTTATATAGCGATTATCCACTTCGAGAAGATCGTCTACATAACGTTTGGATAAGGAACGGTCTTTGAAATGATAGGTTTTTGAAAGCGCCTGTATATAGTCGTCTTCATAAGAGAACGGATATAGGTCAGCCAAAAGGTGCACATTAGTACCCATTGGAATACTTATGTGCTGTTTATATACTGTGTTGCCAAATTTCAAATAGATATCATTAATGAGAAATTCGAGCTCTATATACAAAGAAACATTCCATGAAAAATATCCCTTGTATGTAGTAGAGCTAAAGAATCCTTTATGGCTTCTGGCGTTAATATATCGGCGATCAGTTTTCAATATCCACATACATTCAACGCCAGAATTTTTTAAAATAGTAAATTGGAGCGATATGCAAGAGGTGAGAAAAATTGACGACGTCTGACGACTAAAAAGCAACCATATGACTCCACAGGAAAGCTTCCCTCGGAACCTCACATTCAGTACCGGGAATACGGTGGATTCTCGCGCTTTTGCAGATGTTCACAGCTCGGTAGCTGTGATGACAGATCAGCTCAAGCAAATAACTCATCTGATGTTAATGAATGAGCACCGAGGACGTCTAATGGAATAAACGCTTCAACATGCGGTAAACCTGGTGAATGCAAGGATACCCAGAAAAGCTATCCTGTGATGAATACCTTTCCCAAATTGTCTTTATCTCATGACGGGCACTCATCAACAGGATTGAAAGAAGCTTGGTGGTGTCGCTTCTAGAACCAGATATAATTCTACCCTTGTATCTTTGTTCAATTAATTTGATGATGGTGTGCTTATACTCAATGCCTTAAACAGCACCTGGTAATGGTAATATTTACATATGAATATTATATTATTTGGAGCGTAGTTTCCTGGGAATATGACGAATTTAATCTGCAGATTTGCTGGAACTTCCTGTGAATTGATGTTTCTCAGCACTTGTTTTGCTTGGGGAATGGTACTTCTGTCAGTATGGCGGATAGCTTCAACGACCTTATTCTTAGTGAGATCCAGCCAATCAGTGAGTACTGTAGATT
Source organism: Hanleya hanleyi (assembly GCA_036873755.1). Taxonomy (NCBI): domain Eukaryota; kingdom Metazoa; phylum Mollusca; class Polyplacophora; order Lepidopleurida; family Hanleyidae; genus Hanleya; species Hanleya hanleyi. The sequence continues at coordinate 78,941 of JAVTVY010039898.1, read as the reverse complement.
CAACTGTTTTTCGATTTGATCACTCAATAACATGTCTGGTCGACCTTCAGGTTTATTCTTCTGGGATCTCTATATTCAGATCCCTTCATCAGGAGTGTTTTAGGTCTTCACCGCACACAATATCAAGGGTACCAGTCAAAATATGTTTGCACGGTGTAAAATAAAGTTACACACAGATAAAGTTCGATGATTCACAATCACAACTATAGCCGACAGGCGTGTATAAGTTCCAGTCAAACTCCTTGGCAGCATTAGAGCAATTGAACATTTTGGTGGCTATAGATTTAGTCTACTTAAAATGCAAGGGGTTCTGTGATACAGCGCTGCGTACCTCTGGATCATTCACGATTCGTGGTAAATTAACTATGTCCATCATCCAAGTACTTGAGTTTAAAGAGAAGCCCATTTTGGGAAATTTTCATTCAATTTTTTTCTGAATTCTATGTTTAATTAACTTCCAGGGGTTTACATGTATACGGTAGTACAAATTTTTGTTTTCTTCTGGAATGTGTGCAATTCCAATGGATCCGGAGATACGCTTACATGTTACTTAAGGATGTCCGTTGGTGATGAGTTTTCTGTTGTTTTTATAGCGGTACCTCCCTTTTTTCTAAGAAGTTTAAACCCCACTAGCCCAAACTGTTTTATGAAAATAAAATGTACTTGCACTATCATCCGGTCGACCTTCGGGTTTATTCTTCTTGGATCCCTATATTCAGATCCCTTCAACAGGAGTGTTTTAGGTCTTCACCACAAACAGTCAAAATATGTTTGCACGGTGTAAAATATGTTACACATGGATAACGTTCAACGATTCACAATCACAACTATAGCCGAAAAGCGTGTATAAGTTCCAGTCAAACTCCTTGACAGCATTAGAGCAGTTGAACATTTTGGTGGCTATAGATTTATTATACTTATATAAAATGCAAGGGGGTTCTGTGATACAGCGCTGCGTACCTCTGGATCATTCAGGATTCGTGGTAAATTAATTATGTCCATCATCCAAGTACTTGAGAAACTTGGGATGTTTTGATTATATTCACTGGACGATACAATGACAACACGTTATGTCTTGACAAACTTTTGTGATGGTGGGTGGTATCATATTATCTGAAGACACAGATCGTTGTATATCTCTATCAGATTTAAAGTTATCAGAGGTAACGCAATCTATATATACTGTTCGGTGTGTTACTTAACCCCTCTTCGTAACTTAAAGGTATATGATCGTGAATCAACGCACTATTAAACTTTCTCCGATCATGGCTGCAATGTCTCCGTTGGTTGGGTATAATATTTGAATGGCGGTTTGTATTATTGTCAAACCTTTGACATTATCATTTAAACCATACGGAAACACTGACCCAAGCTCCAGCATTCAGAACAGTTCCCGCCCTCGGCTTTTTCTCTCTAATCCAAAGCGGCGATCCTTGGTAGATGGGTAGAAGATGTCTAAAGTAAAGATATGGTCCGGTCCAGAAAAATGTTAACCTCTAAGCAATTGCTTTTTTTCCTGACGGATTTTCTGTGATTATTCTCTCTAAGAGGGAGTCTTCCGACAAGCAGCTGTCCCTGTGACGTCATCGTCATATGTACAGCCTATAAACTTGAGCTTACATATTCTATCAAAATATATATGAGGAAAAGAGATCGTGAATTGATATATAACTAGAGATGGGTAAACTTGAAATTCACGGGGCGTGGATGGGACCGGGGGGGGGGGAGCATGCATGCGCCAAATTCAGATTAAATAAAAATTCCCCGAAAATGCATATGCGCAAAGAAAACAGGTCGACACTGTTTCTCCACCAGAATACCCAATGGAATCTGGGTAGGGAATATTCAACCGAATAAATTTGTTATTACCACTAGTATATAAGTGTTGAACAAACACGGAACCAGAATAGTCCCATGCAGATCCAAATAGGGTAGCAGAATTTTCCCATTAAAGTCCTATATATATATAGGACCAAAAAAGCTCTATTTGAGAGGGAAGACTATATAGTGTACACAATAGTAGTATACAAAGCGTAAATTGAGTCAACTTGACCCCTGATTTTGAGTGCATTTGTGGAGGGAACGTGGAGGAGAGGTCACTGAGTGCAAAATGGCGGCTGATGTGGGTGTGGGTTCAAAATGGCGGCTGATGTGGGTGTGGGTTCAAAATGGCGGCTGATGTGGGTGTGGGTTCAAAATGGCGGCTGATGTGGGTGTGGGTTCAAAATGGCAGCTGATGTGGGTGTGGGTTCAAAATGGCGGCTGATGTGAGTGTGGGTTCTTACTGGCGGCTGATGTGGGTGTGGGTTCAAAATGGCGGCTGATGTGGGTGTGGGTTCAAAATGGCGGCTGATGTGGGTGTGGGTTCAAAATGGCGGCTGATGTGGGTGTGGGTTCAAAATGGCGGCTGATGTGGGTGTGGGTTCAAAATTGCGGATTGTAGAAAAACGTATAAAAGGAGGCGATTTTTAGGGGTGGGGTGTATTCATTGCACTACCTGCCTACCTGATTGACCTGACCAGCCTGCCTACCTGCCTCTAGCCTGCCTGCCTGCCTGCCTGCCTGCCTGCCTCTAGCCTGCCTGCCTGCCTGCCTGCCTGCCTCTAGCCAGCCTGCCAGCCAGCCTGCTTGCCTGCTTGTATGAGCTGTGGAGAACCTTTTACTTTTTTTCATTTTACCAGTGCAAATTCACCAGACTATTACACCGTAGCAGTTACTCACCAGCCTGAGCCCACAGTCATGGAGTCATCCCAGCAAGTGAAGTTACGAAAGTACCGTGTTCGCCTCATTGATGAGATGCAGCATGTGGCCGAATTATGTGATTTGCTTATGGAGGAAAACATACTCCTGAAACACGGTCGCGAAGATATCATGGCTGAGAAAACCACTTCAGCACAAAACAGAGCCCTCATCGATGGTCTACTGCGCCGTGGTCCCTATGCATTTCTAGCCTTCGTGGAGGCGCTGAAGAAGACGGGAAATGAAGAACTAGCCGATCTACTTCAAGCCGACGTTATACAAGATGATGATATCTTAGCCATGGACACCACCGAAGAGCGTACAGCTAGCAAACGTACGCACCCAGCGTCTGGTGTACCTGCCAAACGCGCTGCACGACCCAAACGGCCCCGACTAACACCTTTAGAAATACCTGAGCCAGTGCTTCAGCCAGTACCCCAGCAAGTGTCTGAGCCCGTGAAAGAAGAAGAAGAGGTGCAACTTCCTATGTCTGTGCAGGAGATCAATAACATTATCCAGCAGGCCTACCAGGCAGCCCACACGAACATTTGGGAGCTCTCAGCCTATTTAACTGTGAGTGTCAAAGACGAAGAAGTGCATTTTAACGCACCGGCCTTTAACGCCAGACCAGCTAGGCATATTGCCTTGACCTTCGACACCTGGCAAAAACTAGAGACCCTTGATTACGCCATCGATGCGGTTATTCGCGACCAGGGGAGTGACGAAGCGAAATTTTATGTGGGTGACGACATCTTTGTCAGCTGTGCCTATTTCAACGACCAGCTCCTGGTGCATATCCGCAAATGGAAAATGAGGTTAGATACGCAAGAGCGTGTTCCTTGTCCTCAGGGTGTCACCTTGAAAATAACGGCGTGGCGGAAGCTGCAGAGTCTCACAGCTACAATTCGTCAAGCCCTGTCTGACCAGGTGACTCAGTATATTTGTAAGAAGTACATCGGCACAGTCCTGGATCATGTCAGACCTCGCATTCGACACTTGCGTATCGAAGCATGTGCAGGCTGTGGGAACAACAGTCCGATAAACATGCATACGTGTGTGGAGAATAGTGTACCCTCATACGCGCACATCACTGAGGCACTACAGGGCGTGACCGAGGAGCAAATTGCCCTGGCATTGGAAGCTGCCTGCGCTCCCAGAATTCCACGTGAAGAGATTGCTACCTACATCTACGTGCACCAGGGGCGGAAAGACGATGATGAGTTCAAACAAGTCTTGTTGCATAACTATTGAACAAGTGTGGTGTTGAAAAACATTTACCGTATTCCTACACGTTCATTGAAGCGGCTTGATAGCGTATAATTGTATTAAAATTCAATACTCAGAGTTTTACTGTTAATTGTATTAAAATTCAATACTCAGAGTTGAAGACGTTCATTCTATTGTCTTGTTGTATAAATATTGAACATTTTCAAGTGTTATTGCATTGGAACATTCAGACATTATCATCTGCCAGTCTTGCTCAAGCTGAAAATACGGCTTCTCTCCTCAAGTATTCCTACACTATGTTCATTTTATGTTCATTCTATGTGCATTGAAGCGCCTTCATAGCGTATAATTGTATTAAAAATTCAATACCCAGAGTCTGGTGAACACGTTCATTGTATTTGTGTTAATAAAAATAGTAGAAAATTCAAAAAATGGCTGTTAGTGTTCATTCTTTTCCAAAGATAATTGTATTAAAAAAAAATTCAACATTAAGAGTCTATTGTGGTGAAGACCTTAGGTTTTTTCATAGGGGTGATGGGAGCTGGTGGGTTTTTTTTGTGCTTTGAATTTAGAAGTTCTCTTTCGAAAATATTGGGTGGCCCTGAAAAGGGCCTTTGGAAAAGTGTTACGACACTTGTTTTACGAGCGGTAGATTCTCTTTACCCCGGCCACCTGCTTCCTACACACGGGACACTTGATCTTTAAATGCTGTTCGTCCGTTTCAGCGCAGTGGCACGTGTCCCCTATACATGTTAGCGTCACCCAGCATTCTTCACATAGGCATAAATGCCCGCACGGAAATAGGGCGTACAGGCTTTCGTCGTCTGTACACACGCTGCAGTTTGATTTACTGTTTTCCTTATGTAGGTCTTGTTGTAGTTTAAACTTCACAGCGTCCATTTGACCCATGTCTTCCCTCATTTCATTAATCTGTTCGTTTTGGTGCGTCACGTGTTCGTTTAGGCGGTTCAACTGTTCGTTTAGGCGGTTCAACTGTTCGTTCAGGCGGGTTACCTCGGCCCAAGAGCATGGTGATGTTGTTGTTGTTGTTGTTGTTGTTTCGGTAGCCGGCGTTGTTATAATTGGCGTTTGCGTAGCCGTTGTATTTGCTGGAGGTCTGTTTAACCACTCTAGGTCGGGGAGTTCTTCATCAGTTACATCCTCATCTTCTTCCATAGCGTCCCTGACCTCTTGGTCTTGTTCTTCACTTCGCCGTCTCATCAACCCCGCATCTTCTTCCATTGCCTCCCTCCTAAGCTCTTCGAGTTGTTCTTCACTTCGCCGTATCATCGTTTCGTCGGCAATAACCCGCTCAAAGCTTGTAATTATTGTCACTCCATCGTTATGTTCTTCACTCGTAATCACCTCTCTGTGTTCTCTAGGATCGGTGAATAGCCTTCGTCTTGTACCCATGATTGTAGTTGTGAATAAATGGCAACATACTACGCGTTATTTATAGTCTAGGCGTTCTGTGGGTGTGGGTTCAAAATGGCGGCTGATGTGGGTGTGGGTTCAAAATGGCGGCTGATGTGGGTGTGGGTTCAAAATGGCGGCTGATGTGGGTGTGGGTTCAAAATGGCGGCTGATGTGGGTGTGAGTTCAAAATGGCGGCCTGTGAGTGGGTGCAACATGGCGGTACCTGCTAAAAATGTTTTATTTTCCCAACTTTAAACCGGTCTCATTTTTTGCAATAAATGTGAGTTCACTGCAGCATGTTTATCGAAAAGAAAACTAGGAAATGTTATCGTATCACACGGGCTACACTAACACACCCATTTGACACCCATAGCTGTACTCACATTTGCCTGCACACTGTATAGTGCTGTGTTACCGTAGCCGGTGTGATAAAATTTCCTAGTTTTCTTTCGATAAACCAGCTGCAATTTTCAGGGTGACATTATAAGGCTGTCAGGAACATACTTGACGTATTTTTTACCCAGGAAAACCCATTTATTTCCAGTGTACCGGGTTTTCCACACTACCTAACCATAACGTTTCGGGCCTAAAAATCGATAAAATCATTAAAAATAGTGGCTTAGTCTACCGTTACCCTTCTAAATTTTTAAATGCTACACGATCAGTTGCCCCAGTTCAACTTGAAATAAATTTTATACGTGCACTCGCATTTATTGCAAAATGACACCGGTTTAAAATTGGAAAAGAAACACAAAATTTCTTCCAGCGTGAGCTCAGCACAAAAGTTTTATGAACGATTTCGCTCACGTCCGCGCGTTACACTATAAATAGCGCGCAGTATTTACTGATTCATTCACAATTACATCATGGCTGAAGGTGAAACCATGGATATTGATAACCTGATAAATGATGATGAACTACAACTGCTCGGGAACATCCACGATATGGACCCATGGCTGGATGCTATTATAGAAGATTTATTTAAAGACGAACACCAATCACAGGGCAGCCATAATCAAGACCCCCCAGCAGGGACACCGGATCTGAGTCACCCCCCAGGAGCCACACCGGATCTTAGTCACCCCCCAGGAGCGACACCGGATCTTACCACAGTCGAATACCAATGTTTTGACGAAATTGACCGAGTGCTAGAAGATATCTTGAAACAACAACAAAGCCTCCAAGCTGAAGGAGAAGAAGAAGGAGAAGAAGGAGAAGAAGGAGAAGAAGAAGAAGAAGAAGAAGAAGAAGAAGAACAAGGAGAACGAGAAGGAGAAGGAAAAGAGCACAAGAAGAGGAAAGACTCAAGAGAAGCAAAAGAGGAGAAGAGGAAAGACTCCAGAAAAAAAAGAACAAGACAGTACAAGAAGAGGAAAGACTCCAGAAAACACAGAACAAGAGTCACAAAGATAAGGGGACAACAAAAGGAACAAATTGAAGAGGTCATGCACTACGCTACCGCAATAGAAAGAAGACTGGCACCCGACATCGAATGCCAAGCATCCCAGTATTTACGCTGCGTAGAATGCTGTAATCACTTCGCCAAATACGCCATTTTCCCCTGTGGGCATCAAGCCCTGTGTATAGCCTGTATAAACCGACATGCCCGATTAGCAGAGTGTCCGCACGATTACAACCCCCTAGTGTGTGAATTCATAGCCTTGCCATGCCCGGTGTGTACTGTGAGAAGACAACGCCACCTGTCCCCAACGATGTAATCGCTTACATCTTCCAAAGGCCCTTTTTAGGGCCACCCCATCTTTCCGAAAGGGGAAACTTGTAAACTCAAAAGCACAAAATAAAAAAAATAACACCAACTCCCGCACACATACCTAGGTAACAATAGGTAAATAACACATCAATTTCCAGGTTAAAGTCCATTCCACTCTTTATAATATTACCCCAATGCATTCTGGGTCACGACAGAATGCCTTCATTTTACACCAAATTCACCTAGTCTAAATTTTGCCATGTTAAAATGTAAAAAAACCCTAGTCCGTAGCCGTACACGTTATAGGTGCGCACCTCTCTCTATCCGTACCCGTATCAGTGTTTTTGTTTATGTTGGGAGTTACTTCCCCTTGATCACTGTACGTTTACTTTGATCGTAATAAAATTCGTATCGTATCGTATCGTATCGTATCGTACCCGTTCTAGTTTTTTTTATATTCCACCCGCCCCCTTGTCCGTGAAAGTCCGTGATGATTCGGGCTGTAATGTTATCTGCAATCATGCCGCTCATTTTGCACCAAATTTTTGCATGGGTTAGCCCTAAAAACACTGAGAAAAAAACCCTGTGTGTTTGGAAGTAAGGGGTTGGCCCTGAAAAGGGCCGTTAATGGGGCAGGGATTGTTTTTTGGTGTTGCAGTTTGCTAATACTATAGAATAAAGAGGGCATGATGTAGGACCTGTGATTTGAATTTGTGCCAAGTTAGAAGTTCTCTTTCGACAACAATGGGTTGGCCCTGAAAAGGGCCGTTGGAGTCAATTTGTTGACCCTGTTTTCTTCAGGGGGAGTTTTCCTGTCTACTCCATCTCACTGACGGAGAAATATCGGTGTGGTTCCAGGGTATATCGGTGTTGATGTTGGCCGTCTTCGATGTCAGGAGATATGGGAAGGTCTTCCAGGAAGCGTGCGGGTGGTATGGCTGCTAATGGTACATATTCCGGCTGGACTGGGGGCTGTTGTTGTTGTTGTTGTTGTTGTTGTTGTTGTTGTTGTTGGTGTTGTCGTGGTGGAGGGGGAGGGTGCATCTCCTCCATGGTGTTTTGGAGGTGCACCAGCCAGGCCTCATCTCCCACTGTTCTGGCCGTTCTGATGAGGGTGGTGAGATTCTCGGCTGCTGCCCGGTTGATGTTGTTGTTGTGATTTTCAATGTATCTGCACCAGCCTTGAATTTCTGCGGCCCAAAAATCTTTGACGGCTTTCGCCATGGCACGTCTTTGTCTTCGTTCTGTCTCCCTGCGTGCCATCGCCATTCGCCCGGAGGCCTTGGTGGTAGACATCTTTGCTACAGTGCGGCTCATCTTCTTTCTGGAATATAGCTCTACGTGTTGTGAGGTCGGTGAAAAGTTTTGGAATGCCGCTCACCATGCTCCCGCTGGCTTTATACTCACATACAGGTCATTTTCATTGGCTGTTTCAACCTCGGTCATACTGGCTTCATTGGTTCTTTTTAGGGCTAGCAGATTGGCTCTTTTTATAGCCATTTCATTGGCTCTTTTTATAGACATCTCATTGGCCAATAGTGGGCTCCCCACCCTTCCTGGGTTACGCCAGAATCCCGTCATTTTGCACGAAATTCGTCTAGTGGAAAATTTCCATGTTAAATGAATGCGTGTATTAATAACATGAGAGTCGATGTACACGTGGCTGATGCGTGACTATGCCCACGTGCGACCACCCTTCCTGGGTTAATTCTCAATCCGCTGATTTTGCACCAAATTTGTCAATTCGTACGTTAAATGATTGCGTGTATTGAGATAACATTGGGGGTTGGCCCTGAAAAGGACCAACACCACTGGCGCTATTCCTGGGTGACGTCACAATCTCTTCATTTTACACGAAAATTCGCACTAGCAAATTCCTATGTTAAATGATTGCGGCTATTTATAAACATGAGAATGGATGCTCATTGGTGTCTACACCCAGGTCCGCGCGACCACCCTTCCCGGGTTAATTTACAATCCGCTGATTTTGCACCAAATTCACAATTCCTACGTTAAATGATTGCGTGTATTGAGATAACATTGGGGGTTGGCCCTGAAAAGGGCCAACACCACTGGCGCCAGTGATGCATTCTGGGTGTCGTCAGAATCCCTTCATTTTACACGAAATTCACCTAGTGCAAATTCCTATGTTAAATGATTGCGGCTATTTATAAACATGAGAATGGATGCTGATTGGTGATGGGTGTCTACACCCAGGTCCGCGCGACCACCCTTCCTGGGTTAATTTACAATCCGCCTATTTTGCACGAAAATTCACAATTCCCAGGTTAAATGATTGCAGATAACATTACAGCCCGAATCATCACGGACTTTCACGAAGGAGGAGGGTGGAATAAAAACTATAACGGTGATGGGGTACGGATAGAGAGAGAGAGGTGCGGAAAAAAAAACAAACCTATAACGTGTACGGCTACGGACTAGGGGTTTTTTACTCACGAGTCATTACGGACTTTCACGAAGGGTGAGGGTGAAATAAAAACTAGAACGGTTACGGGTACGGATAGAGAGAGGTGCGCACCTATAACGTGTACGGTTACGGACTAGAGGTTTTTTTACGGACTAGTCATCACGGACTTTCACGAAGGAGCAAGAATCGATATATACACATTTGCCTGGTGGGTGTTTTGTCATTCACCACTATGGCAGCGCACGGAGCGGAGCTTGCCTTCTTCCAACTCACGCCTGACGTCATCCTCATCGTCTATGACCATGAACTGCAGCTCATCGAAGAACATCCCCGAGAGGTGAAGCTATGTTTAAGCCTAGCAGGATGGACTCTATTGACACGGTTGTTACAGGGAAAAGAGCCCGAAGTCGATTTCATGCACGTGGGAGTCGGTGTCTACCTACGAAGTGGTAGAGATGATTCTTTTTTCCCCGGTTAGAACAGTGTGGTGGTGCCTCTATCCTACTCCGGCCGGCATTATGGCAGGCGCTGAAAGCTATTATCACCGACGTCCACGACGTACTTCACCCCCAGGCGCGCTCTGTAGCTACCCGCACTCTTACACCCGACTGCACCCTATTGTTGTACCCCCAACGCGTGGAGCTCATCGATGACGACAGTAGGTGTTGGTGTACGTCTGAACCAGCGCGTGTCTCTTTATCCCCGGAAGGATGGATTACCTTGAAACGCGTGTTATGCGGTAACCTCGACGGTGATAGCATTCACCTGTGTGACGACGTCTACATTTTCCGTGGTCCCTATTTTGCTCGACTCCTCTGTCTCAAGCGAGGTGGTTTTACTCTGGACCCCGATCTATGGACGGCTTTGCAACAAGTAGTCCCCATGGTCGATGAAGTACTCTCTCTACAGGATCCCCTCACAGAATAGTACGACTCATGTCTGTGCCCACCTGACACTATAAATACCAGGGGTGAGACAGAGTGTGTGTCATTCACCGTTCGACATTTGGAGCAAGCATGTCACCCGACCTACGAGCCATCCTGTCCCTTACACCCCAGGTGGGGTTACACGTCTATGAAGATAAAGTCACCCTGGTGGAAGACCGTGGAGCTATTTGCTGGGCGCCCGCTGAGACCGTATCGAATACGGTGACGCTACAGCGTGACGGCTGGACCAAATTTAAACGCGTGTTGTGGATATGTGGATATGAGTCGATTTGCACCCCACAATGATGGACATCGGTACATGTTGACCTGTATCGATATTTTATCCAAGTATGCATGGGTACTACCCATTCGCACCAAAACAGGAGAGAATCAAGTACGGGCGTTCCAGCAGATTTTCAAGACGGGGCGCAAACCCCTCTATTTGCAAACGGATGAAGGCACAGAATTTCTCAACCGACCCTTTCAAGCCTTTCTTAAGAAACAGAAGGTATTTTTCTTCCATACGTACAACGAGACCAAAGCCTCTGTGGTGGAACGATTCAATCGGACCGTCAAAGGACGAATGTACAAGTATTTTACTGCCCAAAACACCCGACGGTACATCGATGTACTACCTCAACTGGTTCAAGGGTACAATCGAGCCTATCATCGCAGTATCCAGCGAGCTCCCCTCGATGTGACAGAACGCAACGAACATCAAGTGCGTGGTACGCTGTACTCACCCAGTCCACCATCACCACTCACGTCACCCCGTTACAAACACGGAGATGTGGTACGGATTAGTAAAGTGAAAGGACAATTTGAGAAAAGTTACTTGCCCAACTGGAGTAACGAGCACTTTGTCATCGTTCGCCATAAACCTCGACAGCCACACGTCTATCAACTGGAAGATCTACAAGGAGAAACACTGCAAGGCACGTTTTACGAGGCAGAATTACAACCCATAGTGAAAACACCGAAAGACTACTACACGGTGGAAAAGATTTTGAAAATGGAACGTCGACGTGGCATCCCCTATCATTTCGTCAAATGGCAAGGTTGGCCCCGTTCGTTTAATTCCTGGGTGTCAGGCCGTGACATGAAACGCCTATAAATTCTAACACCTATCACCGCCATCCTTCAGTGTAGGGTTGTACCATGGATAGTGCACATCTACCCTTACTGTTACGGACTCGAAAAGCACAAGTGGGTACTGTAGTGTGTCTAGTAGTGCTTCTGGGTACCTTATTTGGAGGCGTGTTCTACGATTTGGCGTACGTGATATCCTGTTTCAACACCCTTCGTCCAACAATTCCACCTCAATCATCCACCACCACCACCACCACCACTACGACGCTGCCTACGCCATCCAAGACGTCAAGGTACCGCCACGTATCAACCCAGACACCCACGCCTACCACGCGGTCTTCTCCATCCACCACGTCACCTGACCGCCACATCCATCCACCCACGCCTACGACGTCCCGTACTACTACTACTACTACGACACCCCGTACTACTACTACTACTACTAGTACTACGACGCTCCGTACTACTACTACGACTCCACGTGATCACCCGTCACCTCCGTCTACCCTGAGAAGCGACGACCCTTCCACCCCATCACCACAACCTAGTACACCCACCACCACTACGACTCCTACGACGCTAAAAACATTTAGAGTGGACGAATCACGTTTACCACGGCAACGGTACCCGTTCGACTACGATCCCCGGTGGGATCCACGACAACGGTGGTGGGCCTCTTAACGCCGAGCGCAAAGCACCAAATAAAAAAAAAACTATGGATCCTCGGTGGCAGCATCCTTTCACGTGTCTCATCGCTGGACCGACAGGGTCGGGAAAAACACACTTCGTTCAACGTCTCATCCAACACGGGTCAGCCCTCATTTCACCGCCCGTAGCTCGCATCCTGTGGTGTTATGGAGCTTGGCAATCCGCGTACGAGGAACTGGCACGTGTCCCGGGACTCACCTTAGTGGAAGGCTTACCCCTGAGGATACGCCAAAAGACACGTTGGTCGTGGTGGACGATCTCATGACGGAAACGGACAGTCGAATCACCCGTCTCTTTACCAAAGGAAGCCATCATCGTCGGTTGAGCATCATCTACATCGTGCAGAATCTCTTCAGTAAGGACAAAGAGCACAGGAACATTAGTTTGAATGCTCAGTATGTGGTGTTATTCAAAAACCCCAGAGACGCTTCCCAAATTATGCATCTGGCCCAACAGATGTACCCTAAAAACACGGCCTTTGTACGAGAAGCCTTTGAAGATGCTACCCAACGAGCTCACGGGTATCTACTCATCGACATGAAACAAGACACCCCCTCCACCCTTCGATTGCGCACCCACATTTTTCCCGGAGAGGTGCAGACGGTGTACACACCCAAATAAAAGAAGAAGACAACCCACTCTAGCCGTCACTAATCATGTCTGCACGGATACGCAAGCACGCGCCGGCCCTCTGCGTATTACGCAGCGCGCCACCGGAGGTGGGCCGGGCCCTGGTGCGCGGCGCGGATCCCGACTTGGTACGGTGTTTGTGTGAAGTGGCACATAATGTGTTAAAAGGCAATGTTCCGCTCAGTCCTCTGCAGAAAGGGAAATTGCAACGGCACAAGGCGGGTCTCCGAACGTTGGTGAAGAAGACGGGGAGTGTCAAGAAAAAGAAACAGGTGTTACAGCGAGGTGGATTTCTCGGCGCACTCCTCGCACCCTTAGCCGCTACTGTACTGGGACCGTTACTAGGCTCCATCTTGGGACGCTAAAAAACATGGAACATACGAAAAAAATGATGCTGGTCGAACCTCGACTGTTACAGAGTTTGCAATCACCCTATCCCGTGCCTGCCACAGTGCAACAACTCCAGTCTCTGGATGAAGAGATGAATAGTATACTCCAACGTCGACTACCCGATCACGAGAAAATTCAACTCTACCATCATACGCTGAACCGGTACCAGACGTTTATGGATCAATATAGAGGGGGTAGTAGTAGTAGTACACCACGCCCACAACTACCCACAACGCCTACACTCACACCCCCGCCACCCTCACCTCAGCTGGAAGAGGAAGTGTTGGCCAGTGTGCCTAAAGCCTTCAAGACCAAGGCGCTTTTATTGTTGGACCGGGTGAAACAGAATTTCGATATGGGTTGGAACGCTGAAGGAAAACTGCTGATTCGAAACCAAGTGGTGCCGGGGTCTCATATGACCGATTTGATCAACGATATGGTACGTTCTCGCAAGCACTCTAATCCACCGGGTTGGGAAGCCTTTGCTCAGGGGTTAAAAGACACACACACCCCTCAAGAATTGGTAGGGAATCCTAACCGTTGGGCCTTTATGCAGCAATCGACCCGACACCAACCACCACCACCACCCTCCTCTTCTTGGGCCCCCATGTCACCGCCCAAAACACCACAACGACGACGGGGACGTACCAGATCTAAGTCACCGCGACGATCACAACGCCGAGGTAAGGCGCCCAAGGCCTGGGAACCCTACTAAGGGGCACCCCCTATAAAAACCCGATGCAGAAGGCAGAACAACTCAGTCGTCATGTTTTACCTGACGTTGCCCAGTAATAGTTCACTCGATGTGTTTCCTGACAACACCTTGGCCAAGTATGTCACTCAATTACCACAACCGTTACATTTACCGGGTCGGTGGGAATGTGGACTGGTAGATATTCAGTACCCTTACTCATGGTACAACGTACAAGCCCAAGCAGTATGGTACGACGTGACGTACGAAGGCAAAGTAACCAAACTGATTCTCCCCGAAGGCCAATACGATACGCCCCAGAAGTTCATAGAGGGTCTCCTCTCCTTGTTGGAGTACAAGTCTCTACGGGAGGCCACGAATAGTTCAAAACCCATGATAGCCTATCCCTTCAAGAATCACGTGATCTGGGCTGTCAACCCACACAACGACAAGGCCTGTATCCTGCTGAGCCCTAACGTGGCTGTGAAACTCAGTCCTACACTACAGCAAATGTTAGGTCTGCCTTACAGCGTGTACACGGGGCCCACCACCGACAACGGTGACGTTGTGATGGATATGAAAGTAGGCATGTACGGACTGTACGTCTACTCGGACGCAGTGGACAGCCATATTGTGGGCGATGTGAACACACCTCTGTTACGGGTGGTCCCCATTAGCAAGACGTATGGCAATCAAGTCAACCAGAGTTTCAACCATATACTCTATCTGCCCGTACGACATACGGATATCAACACGATCATGGTGGATATAAGAGATGACACGGGACACCCGGTCGCATTCGAACGAGGGAAAGTAGTGGTGCTGACACTTCATTTCCGACAAGCCCGTTCTCCTCACTTCGTATAATGTACGTGCCTTACCAGTGCCATACGCCCAGCTATGCCGACTACTACAAGAAACAAACGGGAGGAGGCTTGCCCATCTTTAGCGGTGCACGCATGCAACGAGGTCACGGATTGGGAAACATACTGGGCAGCATTGTGAAAACGTTCTTACACTTGGTGACACGAGGTGTTAAAGCGGTGGGGAAACAAGCGGTACGCAGTGGATTGCGCGTGGCCGGTGATGTGATGGGAGGCACAGCACCCCGACAAGCCTTGAAACGACGGGCTAAAGAAGCAGGCAGCGTCTTGATCGCCAAAGCCCTTAAAAGACAACCACGGACACAGCGAAGAGTCATTCGACGTCCAACACACCGACGACGCACACCCCGGAGGACTAAGACCAAGAAGAAGAAGAAGAGTAGTAGGAGAGACATCTTCGCATAATGGCATTCATTCACTCCGAGTCGTGTCCGTCTACCAACAGTGAATTGGATTTGTGGACTATTCCACCCACCCAGACCAGTGTAGCCGAAGGACGTTGGGTAGAACATCGACCCCTGGCTAGCCTGACGGGGACGGGACCTGTGGAATTTACCATTGAAAACAAAGATACAGCCTACCTGGATTTAGCCCACACCTACTTGTACGTGAAAGCCAAAATAGTGGACGCAGCCGGGGCCGACCTAGCGGCCGATGCGGTAGTAGGCCCGGTGAATCTTTGGCTGCACTCCTTGTTCCAACAGGTGGATATGAGTCTGAGCGATAAACTCATCAGTACGTCGACCAATACGTACCCGTACCGAGCCTACATGGAGACGCTGTTGTCGTACGGCAATGATGCCAAAAAAACACACTTGCAAGCCTCGCTGTACTACAAGGATACACCCGGCTCCATGAATAGCGTGCTCGCTGCCAATAATGGATTCACCGCGCGCAAAAACCTAGCAGCCACTACAACCTGAACGTGTTGGCACTGCACGTGGCTGGCCATCAAATTCCAGCCCGACCATTACAACCAGATTTTGGTAACCAAAACTATGTGCGGAGCTACCTGAACCTGTTTACAGCCACAGGACAAAACAACCAGGACGAAGGAAATGCCATCACTCGACGAGACTTTTACCGTGGGTACACGTTGTTCGCCTTCGACCTCACCCCCACCTTGGAACACGATCATCAACTGGCCTTGCTGGAGAAAGGAAACCTACGGTTGGAACTGCGGTTTGCCGTCGGTCTAGCCCAGACCATTAACGTGATTTGCTACGCCGAGTTTGATAACGTCATCAGCGTGGATCAGCAAAGAAACGTGCTGTGTGACTACGCCAACTAGAGTCATGGATACAGAGCAGCTGATGGGCATACTCCAGCGAGATCCTAAGGTGCCCTTTCGAGGTGTGTTTCGACGCAATGTGTTTCCCACCCACTCCACCACCCCAGCAGCCTACATCCTGAATACAGACCCGGGGTCTCGACCCGGTGAACATTGGGTAGCTGTGTACGTGGACACCCTAGGCCAAGGCGAATACTTTGATTCCAACGGACTTGCACCCCTACATCCCGATTTGGTGAAATTCATGGACGTCTCTACTACAGTGTGGCGTTGGAATACTCAAAGATTACAAGGACCCTTGAGTAGTGTGTGCGGGCAGTACTGTGTGTTTTATCTCACTCACCGGAGTAGAGGACATTCTATGCCAAACATCGTACACATGTTTGATGATTATTGTCAAGCCGAAGACCGTGATGTCCTCGTCTATGACTGGACGGCCTCTCGTTTTAATGTGCATGCTCCATTTCTCTGGTTAACTTAAATGCACTGCGCGCAGGCCACTTGTTTTTTGATCACGTTATTGTTATGACGTTGTTGTTCTGACGTTCATTGATGTTCAATAAAAATTGATGAAAAAACACAAAAATGAGGGGTTTGACTTTTTTTATTTAAGTCAACAAGAAGGTATAGAATATGTACAAATAGAATACAGGGTACAAATAGTAGGGTTAAGGTGCAAAAAAAGTTCTGTCAGGAGTAGGATTCGAACCTACGCCAGCTCTTCGCCGACCAGCACTTAATACCGGCGCCTTAAACCACTCGGCCATCCTGACTTTTACAGTTTTTAACTCGTGTATCAACAGTTATAGTTCGACATTGTTCACAAGTCCAAGTAAGTGGTGCTCACACCATCGGCCAACACTTTCCGTTTCGGGTAAAAGAAAGTAAAGGCGTCTCGTTGCTGAATGTACGTCCGCATCTGGTGGTCCACCACCCGAAATCCTCGGTTAGTGCCACTCGCACTGGCCTGGCTTTGCAGCACGTTCAAGTACAAGGCTTTGTCGATGTTGGGATCGCGCCGGTTCACCCCTTTGCAGCTAAACTTATTTTCGTCTCCCCCGTAACAGTAATACGTTTTGGAGGAGAGACCAATCATAGCATCCCCACTCCACTCCAGCTTGAAGAGACCCGGCGTACGCTTATCGTACTGGTAATGGTCACGTCGAGGTAGCCACTGGTCCCGCTCCGCTTCATACTGGGTACGTAACTCCGGTTTCACCAGGGACTCCTAATCCGCATTAGAGACGGCCATGTAGGCCGAGTCCGTATCCATCTCCATGAGTTGCCAGTCTGATGGATTAAAATACACACCCATGAAATCATACAGAAACTGCAGCATCCTCAGCTTGGCCACCTGGTATACCATACATCCAATCTGCAGGGGTAGGTTGTAACGGATAGTCTTCTTGGCTGAAGTGACTTCATAGGTGTCGTCATCAATGACGTCCACGGACCGAAACAGAGGAGAATTCACTTTTTTGCGGGCTTGGGCAGTAGTACAAATGTTCACGTTCACGTGCTTATCCTGGTTCGTGACTGTTTTTCCGTAATACCCATTGCCCGTCAACTTCCAAGATTCACCGATGATGGCCTGACTCGGGTCTTGATCACCTTGACGACGGGCCGACGTCACGATGTCGGCATTCTCCGCAAAACAGGCGTGGGGTACGTATTGTATCACTTGGTATATCTGGGTAATTTCCAAACCGTGGTTCATGTACCACTGCAGTAAGGGAGTGCCCAGCAAGATTTTCTCGGCCCACATACTACCAATCAACATCCGTCGAGGTTGAGGCAAACACTCGTGTTGCTCCGCATAGGCCCTCATGGTGTCCCCAATATCATCCCGACCCACCAGCGTGTTCTTAAAGATGGGAGGACACTGGGCGAAGAGAGGCTTGAGAGTGTCGGGAACATGCAAATCACATTCGACAAAGCCGTAGAGGTCCCCCGAACGAATGGCGTCGAACATCTGTGGCAGACTCAGGAGTCGCCGACGACTCAAGGGGTACTCGCGCTCTTTTAGGAAACGTCGTAAATGGGGCAGGGCCTGGCACATGGTGTGAAATTCACACTCCCACATTTCGATCAGATGGTATCCTCTCTCTTTCACATAATCACCGTTCTCCACCACTTCTTCCCGTAATTCTTCCCGTGTTTTTCCACGTCTTTCGTTGAAGCGTCCAGCGCTGAAATGACATCCGTGACCGTGCCAATAGCAACCGTAAAATTGGAATACGGTCGGTGTCCTACCCACCAGGGCAAACCCATCGACGGGGAGTCGACGATCTCCTATGCGCTTCTCTGTGGCGTTGGTTTGGTGTCGTATAGTAATTCCCCGTCGATAGGCTTCCCAATCCAACCACTGATCAGCCAGATGCTTGTAGGGCGTGCGTTGCGGTGTAAAATGCCGACCTTCCGCCAACCAACGTGTATAATGGCCACTGGGCATAGGTTGGGCCAGAGACCACAGGTACAAGGCATTGGCATCGAATCCGATGATCTTAGCACAGGGTTTTCCACTGGGGAGAGTAGTGACGTCCTTCTCGTGATAACGGTGAAAAATAAGACTCGGTCCGCCCACAATGTTCTGCTTTAGACAATCATGCATGTCTGCATCTTTTTGCTGTATCAGCGAGAAGTACGTAGGACACGCTTGAAAAAGATGGCGAAGCGCCAGACCCGGTAAACTCAAGCACTCCTTGAAGATATCGACGTGCATCTCACGACGAAAGAGTTGAACCATTTTGTCGGCCGCTTCCAGGAAAGGAACCACATCTAGGTTATTATACCATATCAGGAAATCTCGCAAGGTCTGCATATGTTGATCGTTCCATACCTGCTGTAGTTCCCGGTACGTGTCTTCGGGACATTCCACTTGCTTCAAATCATCAAAGAACGCATCCCGGGGTGGCAACTGTGTTTCCTCCAACAGTCGAGGGTCGATATATACGTGTAAGGGAACCTCCCTTTGGTGTGTGCACAGTCATACGCCTTCACCCACTGGTCATAGCTATAATTAGGAGCTAAGTAGTTCCGTACATCCAGGAAATGCAGTGATGTGGTAGTGAGGGCCATATGATTATTGATCTTCTTGATGACGGACTTGAGGGTATTCGCCTGGGCCAAGTAGGGGTAAAGAAATTCCTTCACCATGTTCAAATCATATCGCCCCGAGTTGAAACCTAGCACCGGTAACTGGCCTAAGTATTGTAGGAAGCGCACTTTCAATTTCTCCGCATACGGTTTCGGTAAAGGCACATCCTGCGACTGCAGGGGCTGCGACTCGGGCTCCGACTCGGACTCGGACTCTTCATCGTCACTAAACGCTACACCCGGTATAGGAATCCGATCGTCCAGTTGGTCCAGTACGTCCTGGAACTTGGACACCAATAGTTCTGTACTGGCAGCACTGACTTCCTCTAAATACGCCATCATGCGGCTGATCAATTCATGGGAATCCCCAGTGGACACGAAACACACCGGTGCAGCGTCATAGCCAGGTACGTTGCTCGAAATACTCACACTCAGAGGAATATGGCGCTGCGTCCACTGCGTTTTCGCTGAAAACATGTCCATGGGCTCCAACAGGGCCTCAAAATCGTAACACGCCCGGTAGGGAAAATAACGATCCTGCTCCGGTATGATAAGACCCTCATCGGCCAGTTCCTGGAAAATAGTAGGCGTATTATGATACACACCACCCGGATATACTCGCTTGACACTATTGTCACAGATTTTCTCGTGGCGATGTAAGTCGGAGGAACGGTGAAACACCCGATGGCATTGGGCACAACTGTAAGACTGAGCGTACTGGCTCATATTGTAGATCAGCGAAAAATGACTCACGCCATTGTCGTCGAACACATTGACTTTCATCGTAGAAGCATACCGTTCTGTTGAACGACGAACCAATTCAGCCACAAATGTATCCTCCTCGCATCGTAATCGGTATACAAAGATATTGATGTTGAACAGTGTTTCCACGTCATCCAAATTCTTGAACGGAACTCCACGGAAGTGCCGCTCATCTAAGTCTTGCTGCTGTAAATACTGTTCCCAATAGACATTGGCCACTCTGTCACAAGCCTTGGGGTTACACTCGTCCACATGCACGGCCAAACACCGAAACAGACATTTCCGGTCTGTGTAGGGCCCCTTTGCCCCTGCTGTTAATGCATACAGGCCGTGTCGATGAAGCAACCAAGGGGGTAGTACTACAGGAGCACCGATAGGATGATCTCTCATTTTCGTGACGAAAAATGTGACGTTGGTCACCATTTCCACAAGCCATTGGGTATTGGGGCGTTGCAACCGGGCCCATTCCAATGGATCCAACGTAGTCAGTTGGTCGATGAGTGGCTCCAGAGAAATCGCATCCGTCACCGTGAACGGCTGATCAAACACATAGGTATTATTGCTGGGATAATAATACCGCACCTGGTCCGTCTCCTTGTGCCGTAAAATGTACCCGAATGTCATATTCAACTTGAACGCTGTCACCTGATCTGTGAAAATGTTCTCGGCATAGGTAGACAAATACGTGAGGTCCTGCAGTCGAAGTTATACAAGTCCAATAGACGACGGTCACGGTGAAAACAATGGCGTATGGTAGCCCAGTGACGTTGATAAATGTCCCTGACTCGCTCGTCTTCAGGCAAGACTTCAACCGGAGGTGCTGCTGGGTCCCAGGGAAAATCTTCTCCACGTCTCATGCTTTCGTCTCATACAAGCGGGTAGGCAAGCAGGCAGGCTAGAGGCAGGCAGGCAGGCAGGCAGGTCAGGTCAGTCAGGCAGGCAGGCTGGTCAGGTCAATCAGGTAGGTAGTGCAATGAATACACCCCACCCCTAAAAATCGCCTCCTTTTATACGTTTTTCTACAATCCGCCATTTTGAACCCACACCCACATCAGCCGCCATTTTGAACCCACACCCACATCAGCCGCCATTTTGAACCCACACCCACATCAGCCGCCATTTTGAACCCACACCCACATCAGCCGCCATTTTGAACCCACACCCACATCAGCCGCCATTTTGAACCCACACCCACATCAGCCGCCATTTTGAACCCACACCCACATCAGCCGCCATTTTGAACCCACACCCACACCCACATCAGCCGCCATTTTGAACCCACACCCACACCCACATCAGCCGCCATTTTCAACCCACACCCACATCAGCCGCCATTTTGAACCCACACCCACATCAGCCGCCATTTTGAACCCACACCCACATCAGCCGCCATTTTGAACCCACACCCACATCAGCCGCCATTTTGAACCCACACCCACATCGGCCGCCATTTTGAACCCACACCCACATCAGCCGCCATTTTGAACCCACACCCACATCAGCCGCCATTTTGCACTCAGTGACCTCTCCTCCACGTTCCCTCCACAAATGCACTCAAAATCAGGGGTCAAGTTGACTCAATTTACGCTTTGTATACTACTCACAATCCTACTTTGCTTCTACGTTGAGCCAATTTTGATTCGTTGCAACGTGTGGTTTCTTGACTGGTGAAGACCCAACATCCCAAAGAAGAAGACAATAAAAAGAACCAAAATTGATTTCCGGTAGCAAAATTTGTTTCTATCTGTTGATCCAATATTCCGAAGAATAACCAAGACTTCTGGAAGTGTAGGCCTGAAGGCGATTGCAGCAAATACTTAATCTGCATAGATTGTATTCTCGTTGCGAATTCTATGAAGAATAACCAAGACTTCTGGAAGTGTAGGCCTGAAGGCGATTGCAGCAAATACTTAATCTGCATAGATTGTATTCTCGTTGCGAATTCTATGACTATATAGATCTCTCCCAGATAAGGCCACCATTACTGCACTGTTTCACATGACAGTTAATATTAATACTGCCTGAGGATACCTTCTACTGAAAATAATCCAAGGATGCGGATATTTTAGTGATACGCAATATGCTCCAGATCCTTGCAGACTGTATTGAGTGATTTTGTAAATGAATGTATAACCTAATGCCTGCCCCGTCTCCTCGATTCACATGCTGACGAAATGTAGCGGGTGAATGTGAAAATGTGTCATCCATACATGCAAATATCCTATATCAAATTATATTTTGAGCTTTTATCAATTCATAAATAATTAAAACTAATTATACAATATATATAATTTGCTGAATTATTAAAAGAGATATATTTCCATTCAATTTTTTTCTGAATTCTATGTTTAATTAACTTCGAGTGGTTTACATGTATACTGTAGTACACCTTTTTGTTTTCTTCTGGAACGTGTACAATTCCAATGGGTCATTGAAACATTCCGGAGATACGCTGACATGTGATTTAAGGATGTCCGCTGGTGGTGAGTTTTCTGTTGTTTGTATAGCGGTACCTCCCTTTTTTACCAAGAAGTTTAAACCCCTCTAACCCAGTCTGTTGAAATGTACGTGCCAATCTGTTTATATAATAGGAGAAAAGTATTTTTATCTCCAAAATCTGTATGTATTTCCATATAATTTTAAAAATATATTCACCCATAGTGTAGTTAATAATATACCTACACTCAAGTATGTTACGTATTTGAAAGGAACCTTGGCTGGAAAATGGCCAATTTGATCACCAGTGGTCAAAATGACCGCTATGTCCGAAAAAACCCCACTAAAATTAAGGCGCTGCGTCCACATCTGACATTGAGACCCGCTTCTAGCAATAAATGCATTTGACATTTTTTTTAGCGAAATGGTCGACCGACTATGGTGGTGAGTTTTCTGTTGTTTGTGTAGCCTTTCCTTCCGTTTACACATGAAAACAGACATTTTCTTCGGGCGTGATAATAAAACAAGAAAGAAAAGTTTTTATAACTCTTCATTTCATTTCTTCATGAATATGTTCACAAATTGGGTTATTTCTGATGTCAATAAATAAATAAACCGATTGCGTACGGATAACTTCTGGGGGTTTTCAGGACGAAGTTTCGGTAGAGGTACTAGTATCGTTTTCAAGTCCATGACTTCAACGAATAAATAAGCAGTATATACACAGTTCTTTGAATAAATGTCAACAATGTGAAAACAATAGGATTGAATTAGGCGATTCGTCCTGAATAAGCCAGAAGTTTTTATCCATTTATCCACTTCTCAAAATCTAAATGCCACTATAAGAAATTATTTCCTATGATTTATGTATTATAAAATCTACCGTGCGTCTAGTTACAATGTACATTTTCCAGATTTCTCCTGTATACGACAATAGACCGGTCCCGGCCACATGGAATCAGGGATGTGAACGTCACCATTAACACAGAAAAATATTATATTTAAATACGAATCGAATCTGTATTTATAGTTATCGATTTGAGAGATGGATCTCATTTGGTTATTTGCATGGAAATGGCATATTTAGTTCACACGTTTTCAGAATACTTGCAAACAGACTATACCAACTACTTCTCCGTGAACGTGGACAGGATGAACGTGTACGTAACTGATAGAGTCTGTGCAGCTCACTTCTCAAATGTATTCTAATAAATTGATTATTAATATTCATCTGCCATTATTTAGATCGTGCATGCTACAGGGTATGTTATCACGATATGTCAGCTCGTGACAGGTGTCGCTCTTGTTGAACATCAAAAATCGTTTTATCACACCCCGTGGCATGCAGAAAATCTGTTTTATTATACCTATAATAAAAGTAAATATGCAGTAAAGTTGTCATTAGATATCAGTTAGCGGCACGAATTCAGTAAGGTCGTGTTGCCCAACACTGCCCGACCATTTATCAAATGTATGGCTATTTTATATTTGGACTTTTCTGACAAATGAAATCAGCAACCACCTGATCAACTCAATCTATGACGTCACCCCTTCCACCCGGCAACAGAATGAACACCTGGCATGAAATGTACATGCTATAACTAAACGTGGCGGGTACAGGGAAGACTTTGAAAGTACGCTTTTAATAAGATTCATCGGAGTTTCGCTGGCCGAGGTGCATTCTGGGATTGAAGAAAGATAAACAAACCGATCAGGTGGTTCCCCAAGCCTGCAGAAGCATGGAAGCATAGGCTGACAGTGGAAGATTTTAGGAGTTGTAAAGGCCCTCCAACTGCGCGATTTTTTGCCTCAAATGGGTTTGATGTACTCGTCAAAAATAAAATATAAACTTGTTATCCCTGTTTACTCGCACATAAGGAAAAAAAAAGTTATTCTGACTGGCAAGGCTGTAAACTTGCGCCACATCTCTTGGTCGCTGTGCCTGGTCCCGCGTCGAGGCTCACAACGGGTGGGACCCGCAAAACACAGTCAACATACTTGATTGAATTCACTCACGTACTCAAGCGGACCCTCTGATTAATTTAAGCCTAGCAGGTGACCAGAGTTATTGTTCTCTTTTTTAAAGCTCTTTTTTCCCCACACCTGACTTCACTATGCAAACGAAACGAGTTCTGACAGGCAAATCACAGAGCATGTTGAACCTCTTTGAATGTTTGCGATCGTTTGGCATTTTCTGCGGGTGAATTTTATGTGCTAGCGTGTTGTTTTGGGCTTCTCTTTTTTCGCGAATACCTGTATTTATTTTCTCTGTCACCAAAAAACCCACTTTGCCGAAAAAAATTCAGAAACGGCAGAAAACAGGGCCAGCCAGCTTTGTTGTCATATACAAACGTTTGACCACGTGGCTTTGTTTTTCTTTCCTAAGACCCGGATGTGACATGCGCACTTGAAACCACGACATACCTTATTGATCAGATAAATTCAGTTCATCGGCTCTTTGAGCTGAAAAAAATTATTTTCTCGTCTCAAAAGCGGCAAAAAATTAATCACCATACGGCCAGTGTACATTTATTAGGTTTGACTTAATAGTTGCTCCACTGAATGACACTGCGCGCGATAAACCTGAAACCTGATGAAGGTTGTCCCACTTCTATCTCAAGATGCAATCCACATCCATGACAATCAAATGGCAGGTCTGGATCGTTATGCAATTCAATACCGAGTTGCTTCCTTCATGTAACACGACATCAAATTGACAAGGAGAGGTCCCTGGACTTGCTCAGACGTTAGTGTAATCTTTAATTTGGTGTAACGGGTTACATATAGGACTTCACGCCTAGCGGCAGAAGTACTTTGCATTGACAATTAAATTAGTGTCGCGTTACATAAGCGATGCTAGATTTCAGGATAATTTATCACCTGTCAAGCAGATGAAGGAATGCAAAAATCAGCACGTGATTAATGAAGGATAATACATCGGGGTTCAAGTCAATTGCATCGAGACCGTGCACTATCAGGAATTAGTATAACTTTTTAGAATACTGTAATTTGATTGGACGAGCTCACTGTATGTATGAGGTCTTAGTTCCTGGCGTGGATGACAATTCCTGCATGTGAGGAAAATATATTGTTCCAGTCAGTGAATATTGTCTCGCGTCGTCATGGAGACGGGATATATTCCGCGCGCGCAACAGGTGATCGCGGTCTGCAGGTACTCGGTACATGTAAACGAACACCAACACGGGCATATAGTTCATGTAAGAGGATATGTCGCTTTTCAACATGACTTCACATGTTAGCAAATGGAAATCCCGAAAATTCACGTCACTTCGTCTTACATGACCGATATTCCACAACACGACTCTCGAAGTGATCTGCCGACAGTTTCACAACGAAGTGATGAGGTAAAAATAGAGAACACGCAGAAGATTTTTTTGATGATAAAATGTGTAATTGCGCGGAATATCTGGAACAGTAGTTAGTCAACAGTATGAATTTTAAACATGTTTGCTGGAGCTTCAATACCGTACCCAATTCATGCTTGGTATCTTTGACGGCCGAACATCCACAATGACGTGTGATGGAACTTTTCGCTGATATATATCTATCTCGCAATCTAATTTGATATGCACAATCCTAAGTTACACGAATATGAATACTGTTTACAGACCAGTAAATAACAGTGTGATTTATTCAATTAACCATTCAGCATTTTCAGGTGTTTTGGGGTATATACAAACAGCGCCATTTCTGACTCGGGGACTCGATCGTCACTCGGTCGAGCAGATGACGCAGCGACGGCTAGGGGCTGATAATATTTGATCGCCTTTCGTCGTTTAGATTAATAATCTCAAGCAGATATCGAGATTTCTAGTCACATTTCGACGTAAAACGACCATAGCCACCATGCTGATTCTGAATATATCAAACTATTTGACGCGTGTCCTGTCGTTTTCCTGCTCACTTTTCTGGTATATTGACTCGCCAATGGCTGGTCTCGTTCATAAAATTTTATATCACGTATACGTAACCCAATATAAAAGATATGCTTGGGATAGTCTTTTCTGTGTGAGATAGTCTCATAAGGCACCTGAGGAGCACACAATAATGGATAACAACCGAACGCCATGTGACTGAGTTCCAACCAATCAGGAGGAACACATCTTGTATGAGGTATAACAATAATAATACATATTCTATAAAATAATTAGATTGAAATTCAATCCATCAGATTGGAATTAGTGACCCATCTATTTGATTGAATATTCCATCTATTAGATTGAAAATTTCAATCTATAGATTGAATTTTCTGTCTACAACAGATTCACTTTATCGTTTTCAATCTATTAGATTGAATATTTTCAATCCAATAAAAGATTGGCCACCAGAGAGTATATGATCAACATGCGGACTCTTTCATGCTATTAATTACCAGCTGTCGTACCACATACACGTTCGTGAATTCCGTGTGGCGGAACCTGCCTATGTGCGATTGAAGAACATACGTTATTCAAACACCAATAACTTTGATTTTCAGCAAACGCCACCAGCGGAAATCCTTAAATTCAGGGGTTTCGTACTTGTTGTTTTCATACCGGAGCTTGATATATTTGATGTCCTTGACATATTTTTTTATGTTTTCACGACGCCTGTGAAAGGAACGCGGAAGAAGGAAACGATAATCAAATGGTGTATTTGCATCAAACACAAGAGGCCCAATTCAATGTAACATATCATTAAGTTTAGATCACGTCAGAAAAGTCACGGTTAAACAAACACCCTGTTCACTGGTCTTATCAGAGTTGTTTAAAATCATGGCAAAGCGTCTTGACCTTATATATTTTCGTGCCCTCATAAGACTCATTGAAATTAATGATTCATTATTCACCGGCTGTTAGCCAGGAAAGGGGGACGGGCGGGTGGATTTTATTTTTCTTCTATTTTTAGTTGGGCAAACTGTATTCTATTCGAAATATGTGCTGAAACAAGCTGACCGATGAATCGTTAAGTTTGTTTGCAGAATAAATAAATATTTATGATTTTTGTCTAATTAATTTATCAATAAGCAAGATCAACATTAGCAGCATAATCTATGTCGTATTCTAAGATTCACTGCCATTCCTTCAAGAGTGGAACTTCAACTCACTCCACCATTTTGAACATTCTACAATTATATGACCGTAGATTTCATCAACAGATTAATGTTGTATTTTGTTGGTTGCCTAGCCACGTTGGCATCAAAGGAAATAATGAAGCTGATGTAACAGCTACGGCAGTCCCAAATAATGAGGTTGAACCTGTTGGAATCGCATAGTTTGAGAAAGTTTATAAATTTTAGCAAACTTTCCCAAACTAACCGTGCGTAAATGGTTATTTTACGCACGGTTAGTTCGAGAAAGAAGCCCGCGTCCTGAAATATAAACTTTCCCAAACTATGAAAACATTATTTCTCAAATAAAATGATTCTTCGGGGCGGAGGCTGGCGCGCGGTGATGATCAACGAACTATTAATTTTAATGAGCCTAACCTGAAAGTTAATTTGGGGTTAGCCGGGGTAGACCAATCAATCTCCTCCACCAAACTTCTGGCTTCGTCTGTCTGTCTGTCTGTCTGTCTTTTAATTTTGATGGCGCTTTCAATTTAATAAAATTATGCGCGCCAGATCTTTGTATTGAGTTTCATGTACAAAATAAATATTGATATAAATATCCTACTCTACTCTCCTGAAAAGGTTATACAAAAAACATGTAGACTCCAAAGGTGTTATAGTAGTCATATCATCCAAGTTGCCACATGAACAGGTACAATAAAGCGTACCTGAGATACAACACATATCACGAATCGTTAGATTCTTGGTATGTGCTTTAGAATAGGTTAACCGGAAGACTATACTGTGAGGTCATGTAGCTCTGTCAGTATGTCGGCACCTCTTCCCACTTTCCTTATATGTGGTGTAATGCAATGTAGCCCAGAATGACTCAAATCAGGTCACAGCTCTCAATATTTCCTTTTTCAGGCCTCTTCCTCAATCCTATCTTCTGAAGGAGTATTGTGGGTCTATACTGTAGCGTTAAACCCATGCTTCCTGGATGTCCTCGTTTAGGTACATATTGATGAGAATTCGGGCGTAACAAAAAAAAACAATAATACAATAATGAGAAATACTTGACTGATGCAATGCGGAAGAAGGAAATATGAACCCTTGAAAATATTTTGATATCGTGTTGTCAGAAGAAAATATTTGGTTAGGGGGCAAGGGCGTTGAGGAACTTTGCTTATTAACAATGACAGGCCGTCCGATTTCTTTTCTGCGAAATTTGGACATAGCATTTCTAAATGGAGAGGACGAAAATGAAAAGTTCGCGCTAATAAGTCGAAATTTCAATATACTAATTCGAAATAGTATCCTGATAGTACGTAGCGTGGTTTAGCCAGGATTCCGCCCACGTGAAATGCCGGTTTGGGGGCTAAGAATGTCCGGTGGTTGCTAGTGTCCGGTCCCTATCTTCCAACCCAACTAGGACATTTTTCCCAAATTAGGGACAAGTGTCCGTCCCTGGTTGCAATAGAAAAGGATATGAAAGGAGACCCTAATCACCAGGACATTCGTATCCATCACACCGGTTTAATGGGAACACCAATGGTTTAGCTTCATTTTATGAAAACAAGGTGCTCAAAATTTAGAAATGGACAAGAAGAGAGTATATCTTTGATGTTGGCATGGATGAATTGGTCTTTCAAAACAAACTGTCAAGCAGATCAACTATCGACATCAAGTTACATGTATATCTATATCTAGATACAAAACAAGTCCAAGAACAGGCGGTTACCGCCCACTGTACACATATACCGAGAAAAACAGGCCCAGGCAAATCTCTGTCGAGATTTTATTTGACTATGTTTGAAAGAGAGAAATAGTGGGATCGCGTTGCTTTCCCCTGTGTATAACATGGGAACGTCCAGCCACGCTATAGAATACTCATCATCAGCTATAGTTTATTCACCCTCCCAAGATTTTTGCATGAACAGTCACAATCGAAACTTGATTGGAATACGGATGAATCTCGAAACCAGATTCAACCAGATTGAAGTCATTTCATTGACGACACTTCATGAAGACAGCATCGAAAATAAATTGTGATGGTAAATGATCCAATTAGGGTCGAGTAGAGTGATCATAACTTGGAATCCTTGCAACTTGGAACATGGTTACCTGTAGAGCATATTAGACCTCTTCTGAATTAATATTACTTGTACCATCTATTTGGGTCTAGGCTTATTTTCTACATGTTCTCGAGACACTAGACGAGTCCTGTAAGCTCTAATCCGCCCCTTTACAATTAATACAGCATGCAAAAAAGAGCGCCCCC
Source organism: Hanleya hanleyi (assembly GCA_036873755.1). Taxonomy (NCBI): domain Eukaryota; kingdom Metazoa; phylum Mollusca; class Polyplacophora; order Lepidopleurida; family Hanleyidae; genus Hanleya; species Hanleya hanleyi. Next base: position 49,186 of record JAVTVY010039898.1, on the reverse strand, counting down.
TCGCGTGTGAATTTATGAGTGTCGTGAAGTAAGAGTTATCCCATCCTTCGTGTCACGCCCGAGTAACCATTCAGAGGAGCCATAACAAACATAACTTCACCAAGTTAGACAAGATGGCGCCCTCACATTGCCCAGTAGTCTCCCCTGTGCAGACTGTATGTACCGATTCTGTTAACGGACGGTGTAAAGGCTCATTCTCACGGTGCAATTTGTAGTAATAACTTGTAGCATACAACTTAGTTGCATCGTCAGAACACTCGTACGATTTTAATCGCATGCTACAAGTCGTATGAAATAGAACCGGTCCTATTTCATGCAATTGCATGCTACAAATCGGGGGATTCCCCCGCCGAGTTGTTACTACAAATCGCATCGTGAGAATGGGCCTTTAAGGCGTACTGATCGGCTAAATTCAAATCAGGACGCCCTCCACTGCTAGAAAACACACAATAGGATTAGTAGGGTGCTTAGGTTTTGATCCCCACTACCGCATGTGTCCAAATACCTCGCCAAATCCGCCAAGGCGAAGAGGGAAATATGTCTTTCCTTTAACGATGTTGGATATGCGCAAAGCGCTACATTGGCTCTCAACCTCCAAATAGTGTAATCTCCCCTCATGCCAGGTCGATTTACCCTGCCTTCAGTCCCTTATCGTGGTAGCTAAGATTCATAGCGTCTCCCTTCCTTCAACGCTATGCCGACGACAAATACATTTCCTTGGTGGTAACTCGAACATCTCCATGGCGCACTTATTACCTTTGCGCCCTATTGGACCTTCATTAACTTGAGTCGGCCTCGTAAGCGGTAGGTACTGGGTTCGATCCCAGGCCGGGTCATACCTAAGACTTGAAAAATGGAATTTGTTGCTCCCTCGCTTACGCTCAGCATTAAGAGGATAGAACAAGGACTGGTTCGCTCGGTGTCAGTATAATGTGACTGAGTGGGGTGTCATGTCTGCCTACGGCATGATATTTCAGTGGGACAGCACTATAAAATGGCAGCATTAGATCTGTTCTGTTACAAGTAGGTTCCCCTGCCTCTCCTCCTCCCCTCCCGTCCCTTCCCCGTCGTGATATAACTGAAAAAATGTTGAAAGCGACGTTAAACCCTATTCACTCACTCACTCACTCACTCATTAACTTGAGAAAATGGGCCGCCATGAATAAAAATACAGAAATGGCAGACTAACTAGCTAGCCCTTCGTTGGTCATATATTAATTACAGACGTTAAAATTATCCCTATGGAGCCTCAAAATCACCTGAAATCGAGGGTCAAGAAGATGGGCATTTCCGTCATTATTGACCCCGTGTATACAGGGGATGATGATCACAACATCGGTTATGGTGTTTTCATTCATGGCGGCCCATTTTCTCAAGTAAATGAAGGTCCAATAGGGCGCAAAGGTAATAATAAGTGCGCCATGGAGATGTTCGAGTTACCACCAGGGAAATGTATTTGTCGTCGGCATAGCGTTGAGGGAAGGTAGACGCTATGAATCTTAGCTATTATCGAGGGCGAAAAAAACGCCCTGGCATTAAAGGGAGATTAAAAGTGACAGATTATCCTAACTAGTCTACTCTGTATTTTGAGAGATTCCCCAGAGCAACAAAGAATTGGTGAATAATTAAATTTTACCTGTTCACCTCTTTACAACAGCACCAACAATAACACTACGCTTCCGGTCGTTTGTTTGAGAACAAATCAGCAATATTTGTTTTTCGAAATCAAATAAGAACTGTTTGGCTGGTAAGATTCAGGTTTTGTTAAATGATGTTCTGGTACAGGACTATATGTAAAGAGACAGAAGGCAGGGCCGACATTGCATAGGGGAGATAACCCTGTTTGGGGGTTGATTGGCTCTGGGATAAGGGATTAACGTGTTCATTCCAAGTCCCCCATCGTGGGGTAAACTGAGAATGTATTGTCTCGTTGACCATCTCCCCAAGTCTAGGAAAATACGATATCATGTCTACTATGTCGAACGTCGTGAATCTTCACAAAGAATATCCTCCTGAAGGGCCCATCCTCGCTAGATACCACTGATAGGAAACAGATCGTGTTTATAGAAAATGCGACTGTATTTTCAGCCAGTCAGCAAAGCATCATCCTGTGTGTATCGGCCAATCAGATCACTTGTTTACCGCGACCATGGCGACCCTGGCAACCGGTTCGAAACACCATAGTTGCATGACTTGTGGGATATTTGGTGGTACATGAATTCGTACATTTTCAATAAATTATGGAAAAATATAAGGAAAATTATTTTTAAAAATATAGATTTGAAGAAACAATAATTCTATTTATTAATTTCCATAATTAATTGAAAATAAACGCATTCAGCTAAAACCAAATATCCCACAAGCCAGGCAACTGTGGAAAACACTGAAAGTGAGCGAAACACGGTCTGCTATGCAAGATGGTCAGTAGTATATAAAAGTTAAATTCCTTAGTATTGACCTACTTATTTGTTCCCCCGGGTAAAATTTGTGGAGCATGTGTGGAGCTCTCGTCCAATCAGAAGCGAGTATTTCAAATCCGTCACAGAGCTCTCGTCCAATCAGAAGCGAGTATTTCAAATTGACCAAAAAGCTACCTCCAGCACAGGAGAGTTCCAATTTTTCCAGGTCAAAAATAGTTCCATGTATTCATCCGCGGTGATGCGGTTTTGGTGGTGATGCGGTCTGCTTCCGCGGAGAAAAAGTAGTCCCTAGATAAAATGGTCCGATTGGGTCGAGTGAGGTATCAAAGTGAAGCTTATGTGAAGGGGCATCTAATGGGCTGGGTGTGGGGTTGAAATATCGGCATTCTGCGCATGCGCGGTGGCCGAAGGGTATGGAAATAGACGTTTTGGAGCTAGGGGAGCCCCTAATGGACCAATTGGGTCGAGTGAGGTATCAAAGTGAAGCTTAGGTGAAGGGGCATCTGACTGGACTAGGGGCTCGTGCGTTGTCACCATTCTGCGCATGCGCGGTGGCCCAAGGGTATCAAAATAGCCGTGTTGGCATGTAGGGGAGTTACTCATGGGCCGATGGAGTTGTATGAGGTATCAAAGTGAAGCTTATGTGAAGGGGCATCTGACTGGACTAGGGGCTCGTGCGTTGTCACCATTCTGCGCATGCGCGGTGGCCCAAGGGTATGGAAATAGACGTTTTGAGATCTAGGGGAGCCCCTGATGGGCCGATGGAGTTGTATGAGGTATCAATGTGAAGGCTATGTGAAGGGGCATCCAGTCAATGGGGTGGGTGCATGTAACATTTTTCCTGAAAAAAAACAAAAAACGGAACACGGACTTTATCGAAAAATCCGGGAAAATGCCTATATGGGGTATGGGGGGTATATAGGTCGCCGGGCTTAACGGGGCTTGCCTATCAATAGAGTTATCTCCCCTAGTTCCAGGGTGGGTGCATGTAAAATTTTTCCTGAAAAAAAAACAAAAACGGAACACGGACTTTATCCTAAATTCCGGGAAAATGGCTATATGGGGTATGGGAGGTATAGGACCATCCTGGGAAACGTACTTCTATACATTTGCGGTAGGGTTGTGGGGTCTGGTTTTACTCGTCTCGTCATTTAGAACATGATAGGAAGTGTCCCGCAGCGAATCGGTGAAATTTTTGAAAAAGTACGATATAGCCCCATATAGTCCCATACTGAGGGTATAGGACCAATGTTTGTCCCCCTGGGAAATCTACTTCTATACATTAGCGGTAGGGTTGTGGGGTCTCGTTTTTCACGTCTCGCCATTTAGAACACGATAGGAAGTGTCCCGGAGCGAATCGGTGAAATTTTTGAAAAAAATCACCAAGGCCTGGGTAGGCCCATAGGCCTATACTGCATGGCTATGGGTGTATAGGGCCATACGGGGTGGACATGTTGGAGTCTAGGTGAGTCCCTAATGATCCAATGGGGTCGAGTGAGGTCTTATTTTGAAGCTCTCGTGGAGGAGCACTTGACTACACTAATGGTCCGTCCGTGTTCAATAGTCTGCGCGTGCGCAGCCTGGCCCGTAGTATAGTAAGTAGGCATTTTGGGGGGGTACGTGGGTGTTTGTTTGGGTTAGAGATGGGCTATTCACGGTTCGAATGGGTCGTGTGAGGTATCCATGTGAAGCCTAGGTGAGGGAGCCTCTGATGGCGTGGATGTGGGGTTGGAATATCGGCATTCTGCGCTTGCGCGGTGGTCAAAGGGTATGAAAATAGCCGTTTTGGGAGCTAGGAGAGCCACTATTGGGCCGATTGGGTCGAGTGAGGTATCAAAGTGAAGCATTCGTGAAGGGGCAGCCGATGGGTTGGGTGTGCGGTAGGAATATCATTCTGCGCATGCGCAGACGCACTGCGGAGCTCTCGTCCAATCAGAAGCGAGTATTTCAAATCCGTCACAGAGCTCTCAGCCAATCAGAAGCGAGTATTTTGACCCGGTGCATTATGGGACATATCCAAGATGGCGGCACGTATGTTCAAGATGGCGGCACATCCGGTGTCGAAAACTGCCCATTTCGTCGGAATGTGGTCACCTAGTGTCGAAAACTGGACCCTGTATGGGTCCCGCTAGGGCCTTGACGCCATGATATAGACCGGAGAAAGAAAACAACAACAACAAGGATGACACATGAGGGAACAACAACAACAAGATTTTTGTTCATATAGTTTATTTTCCCCTCCATCATAACATACCCACGCTGGGGGAGCCGCGTTGGGTATGTTTACAATTCAAGAAAGACTCTTGTCCAATCAGAGACCGCCATTTGCATCTGTCCTATTCGTTCCTGGCCGTTAGATGTATTCTTGTCCAATCAGAAGTCGCCATTTCAGAGAGTTCCTTCTTCGGTCATGTTCATTCTGAACCGTTTATTCTAATCATCGTCGGACAGGCCCGGATATTCTTCGGGCAGCATGTCCTGAAACAGCTGTTTGCGCATTCTGATCGCATTTTCCAGGGCCTCTGTGGGTGGTAGCCCCATAGCCTCTTCCAAGTGACGCTTCGTCTTCATGATGGACCTGTGCGTGGGGTCGCCTTTCATTTCAAGCGGTAGTAAGGTATACTGTTCATAGATCGCCATGGCTGTTTTCCTGATGCGGGAGCGCATTTGGGTGAGTATTGATAGCTGCTGTCACAATACGATCCCAGAAGGTAGGTTCTGCCTCACTTTCCTGGGATGTAGGCTGACTCTCTGAGGTCAAGCTCTCCATATCAGTAGATATACTGTCAGCAATCTTGGATTCGGTATCAGTCGATGCACTCTCGTCAATCTCTGTATCAGTATCTGCTTCAACGGGCTCCTCGGCGTCTTCAATCCCATGTATATTTTTCTGGTGTCGCATCATATCGTAATGTCTGGTGAACGTGCGTTCACACTCAGAACAAGTATAAGCCATGTTGACGGTTGAACGTCGACTGTGCGTGTTTTGGGAATACGCTCGCTTTTATAGACAGTAACGATCATCAACGCTTAGCTCAACGCTTTAACGCCCTGGTGAATTAGCTCAGAAGCTCTGATTTCATGGAATTGACATCAATTCATCGAAATGCAGTGACGCCCGTCAACGCCCGTCGTTACGCCTTAACGCTCGTCTCAACGCTTTAACACACTTTTCTTAACGCTTTAACGACGTTTAATGATGCGTTCGAACAAATGTTTCTTTTGTGCTATTGCTCTGACATACGCCGCTTTCCAGCTCATGCCCGAGATTTTCAACATCGACGCTGTTCTTTCAATTTCCATATGGACTGGATCCTTATCCAACAATTTCATATGGGTCAGTAAGTCGACATACTGCTGACGTAAAGCCCGTCGTAGTATGGGTGCCAATCTGTTATGGGCTAAAATTGCAGCTTCCTCTTTCGAATACCCTTTGCGTTGAAACTTGTTTCCTGTGGCCTCCAACATCCCGCCCATCTCGGCGTCCATACTTTCTTTGAACAAATCCTTCCATAGCCTCGAGTTCACATTATGTTCTTCAACCTCGGGTTGGGCCTTCACAGTTGGGTGATATTCCGGGACTGGTGATATGAAGAAGGCCCGCTGTACGGGGGTGGGTTGCTGCTTCACCAAATGTGGACTCGGTGGATGGTGTAGGGGCTGTGGTGATTCCTCGCCGGGTAGCAGGTGGGTCGTCAGCCAGCGATCTTCGGGGGTATGGGCTTTTAAATCTACGAACAGGTAGCCGTACGGACGACTTGTCGCTTCTTGAAACGCCTGCATGAAATGGTCGATGTTCTGAGGATAGATTCGACTACCAAACACACGAATTTGTGCTCTGTCGATGGGGTTGGAGATCAACACAAAGTCTTGGCAGTTCAAGGCAATATCTCTGGACGCCTTCCCTTGAGGAAAGAGATTCTGGGTCAAATAGATGACGGACAGATTGCGATGATGGGACCCTTTGGTGAATAGGTCGGCGATTTTCGAATTGTCCTTGGCCGCACTCATCAGATCATCTAGCACTACCACATTGGTCTGCTCGGGGTCAAAGTAATACGGTTCGTCTATGTCATGGGGAATCCCTGGGACGAAACTCACATTCTGTAATCGCGTAGTTTCGTAGGCGGGCTGCCATTGGCTATAACACCAAACAACACGTGTCGGAGCCTGGGTTGCCACACCTTCCTCTAAGAACTTCATTACCCAGGACGTCTTTCCACATGCCGTAGGGCCGCTCACCGTCATCGTGTAGGGATGCTCTACTGCACTTGCTGGACCTATAGCGGGACTCGGTGGTGTCTCTTGGTTGTGCTTGCCTTGAATGTGCCTGATTATACTATCGCGACGAGAGAAGGTTCTCTGACAGAACGTACACGTACACGACATGTTGATCTGTCGACCAATACATAAGGACTGATGAGGGACACATGTTCATTCTTATATGTACAGACACCACCACCACACACTACCACACACACACACACACACATACCACCACCACCACCACCACCACCACCGCCACCACCGGGCGTTGACGGGCGTCAACGCCCGGTGGTGGTGGTGGTGGGAACTTCCGTGTGGCAGAGCTCTTGGATCGGAGCTCTTGGAGCTCAAAGCCTGTGGAGCTCAGATCTCGGAAGTGACATTTGCATACGACGTCTGTGAGGTCACTTCCGCTTTCGCTCACGTGACCGGAACTGACCTTTGACCCCGGCGCGCAAAGGTTTTCACCGCGGTGGAAACCTTTACACCGCGCGCGCCGGGGTCAAAGGTCAGTTCCGGTCACGTGTACATATAAGAATGAACATCTGTCCCTCATCAGTCCTTATGTATTGGTCGACAGATCAACATGTCGTGTACGTGTACGTTCTGTCAGAGAACCTTCTCTCGTCGCGATAGTATGATCAGGCACATTCAAGGCAAACATAACCAAGAGACACCACCGAGTCCCGCTATAGGTCCAGCAAGTGCAGTAGAGCATCCCTACACGATGACGGTGAGCGGCCCTACGGCATGTGGAAAGACGTCCTGGGTAATGAAGTTCTTAGAGGAAGGTGTGGCAACCCCAGCTCCGACACGTGTTGTTTGGTGTTATAGCCAATGGCAGCCCGCCTACGAAACTACGCGATTACAGAATGTGAGTTTCGTCCCAGGGATTCCTCATGACATAGACGAACCGTATTACTTTGACCCCGAGCAGACCAACGTGGTAGTGCTAGATGATCTGATGAGTGCGGCCAAGGACAATTCGAAAATCGCCGACCTATTCACCAAAGGGTCCCATCATCGCAATCTGTCCGTCATCTATTTGACCCAGAATCTCTTTCCTCAAGGGAAGGCGTCCAGAGATATTGCCTTGAACTGCCAATACTTTGTGTTGTTCTCCAACCCCATCGACAGAGCACAAATTCATGTGTTTGGTAGTCGAATTTATCCTCAGAACATCGACCATTTCATGCAGGCGTTTCAAGAAGCGACAAGTCGTCCGTACGGCTACCTGTTCGTAGATTTAAAAGCACATACCCCCGAAGATCGCCGGCTGACGGCCCACCTGCTACCCGGCGAGGGATCACCACAGTCCCTACACCATCCACCGAGTCCACATTTGGTGAAGCAGCAACCCACCCCCGTACAGCGGGCCTTCTTCATATCACCAGTCCCGGAATATCACCCAACCGTGAAGGCCCAACCCGAGGTTGAAGAACATAATGTGAACTCGAGGCTATGGAAGGATTTGTTCAAAGAAAGTATGGACGCTGAGATGGGCGAGATTTTGGAGGCCACAGGAAACAAGTTTCAACGCAAAGGGTATTCGAAAGAGGAAGCTGCAATTTTAGCCCATAACAGATTGGCACCCATACTACGACGGGCTTTACGTCAGCAGTATGTCGACTTACTGACCCATATGAAATTGTTGGATAAGGATCCAGTCCATATGGAAATTGAAAGAACAGCGTCGATGTTGAAAACCTCGGGCATGAACTGGAAAGCGGCGTATGTCAGAGCAATAGCACAAAAGAAACATTTGTTCGAACGCATCATTAAACGTCGTTAAAGCGTTAAGAAAAGTGTGTTAAAGCGTTGAGACGAGCGTTAAGGCGTAACGATGGGCGTTGACGGGCGTCACTGCATTTCGATGAATTGATGTCAATTCCATGAAATCAGAGCTTCTGAGCTAATTCACCAGGGCGTTGAAGCGTTGAGCTAAGCGTTGATGATCGTTACTGTCTATAAAAGCGAGCGTATTCCCAAAACACGCACAGTCGACGTTCAACCGTCAACATGGCTTATACTTGTTCTGAGTGTGAACGCACGTTCACCAGACATTACGATATGATGCGACACCAGAAAAATATACATGGGATTGAAGACGCCGAGGAGCCCGTTGAGGCAGATACTGATACAGAGATTGACGAGAGTGCATCGACTGATACCGAATCCAAGATTGCTGACAGTATATCTAGTGATATGGAGAGCTTGACCTCAGAGAGTCAGCCTACATCCCAGGAAAGTGAGGCAGAACCTACCTTCTGGGATCGTATTGTGACAGCAGCTATCAATACTCACGCTGAAGCGATCGAGGACGCCGGAGAGGATAATTTACAACAGACGTACACCCAAATGCGCTCCCGCATCAGGAAAACAGCCATGGCGATCTATGAACAGTATACCTTACTACCGCTTGAAATGAAAGGCGACCCCACGCACAGGTCCATCATGAAGACCAAGCGTCACTTGGAAGAGGATATGGGCTACCACCCACAGAGGCCCTGGAAAATGCGATCAGAATGCGCAAACAACTGTTTCAGGACATGCTGCCCGAAGAATATCCGGGCCTGTCCGACGATGATTAGAATAAACGGTTCAGAATGAACATGACCGAAGAAGGAACTCTCTGAAATGGCGACTTCTGATTGGACAAAAATACATCTAACGGCCAGGAACGAATAGGACAGATGCAAATGGCGGTCTCTGATTGGACAAGAGTCTTTCTTGAATTGTAAACATACCCAACGCGGCTCCCCCAGCGTGGGTATGTTATGATGGAGGGGAAAATAAACTATATGAAAAAAAAACTTGTTGTTGTTGTTGTTCCCTCATGTGTCATCCTTGTTGTTGTTGTTTTCTCTCTCCGGTCTATATACTGGCGTCAAGGCGCTAGCGGGACCCATACAGGGTCCAGTTTTCGACACTAGGTGACCACATCCCGAAGAAATGGCCAGTTTTCGACACCGGATGTGCCGCCATCTTGAACATACGTGCCGCCATTTTGGATATGTCCCATAATGCACCGGGTCAAAATACTCGCTTCTGATTGGCTGAGAGCTCTGTGACGGATTTGAAATACTCGCTTCTGATTGAACGAGAGCTCCGCAGTGCGTCTGCGCATGCGCAGAATGATATTCCTACCACACACCCAACCCATCAGCTGCCCCTTCACGAATGCTTCACTTTGATACCTCACTCGACCCAATCGGCCCAATAGTGGCTCTCCTAGCTCCCAAAACGGCTATTTTCATACCCTTTGACCACCGCGCATGCGCAGAATGCCGATATTCCAACCCCACATCCACGCCATCAGAGGCTCCCTCACCTAGGCTTCACATGGATACCTCACACGACCCATTCGAACCGTGAATAGCCCATCTCTAACCCAAACACACACCCACATACCCCCCAAAATGCCTACTTACTATACTACGGGCCAGGCTGCGCATGCGCAGACTATTGAACACGGACGGACCATTAGTGTAGTCAAGTGCTCCTCCACGAGAGCTTCAAAATAAGACCTCACTCGACCCCATTGGATCATTAGGGACTCACCTAGACTCCAACATGTCCACCCCGTATGGCCCTATACACCCATAGCCATACAGTATAGGCCTATGGGCCTACCCAGGCCTTGGTGACTTTTTTCAAAAATTTCACCGATTCGCTCCGGGACACTTCCTATCGTGTTCTAAATGACGAGACGTGAAAAACGAGACCCCACAACCCTACCGCTAATGTATAGAAGTAGATTTCCCAGGGGGACAAACATTGATCCTATACCCTCAGTATGGGACTATATGGGGCTATATCGTACTTTTTCAAAAATGTCACCGATTCGCTGCGGGACACTTCCTATCATGTTCTAAATGACGAGACGAGTAAAACCAGACCCCACAACCCTACCGCAAATGTATAGAAGTACGTTTCCCAGGATGGTCCTATACCTCCCATACCCCATATAGGCATTTTCCCGGAATTTAGGATAAAGTCCGTGTTCCGTTTTTTTTTTTTTTCAGGAAAAATTTTACATGCACCCACCCTGGAACTAGGGGAGATAACTCTATTGATAGGCAAGCCCCGTTAAGCCCGGCGACCTATATACCCCCCATACCCCATATAGCCATTTTACCGGATTTTTCGATAAAGTCCGTGTTCCGTTTTTTTTTTTTCAGGAAAATTTTTACATGCACCCACCCCATTGACTGGATGCCCCTTCACATAGCCTTCACATTGATACCTCATACAACTCCATCGGCCCATCAGGGACTCCCCTAGATCCCAAAACGTCTATTTCCATACCCTTGGGCCACCGCGCATCCGCAGAATGGTGACAACGCACGAGCCCCTAGTCCAGTCAGATGCCCCTTCACATAAGCTTCACTTTGATACCTCATACAACTCCATCGGCCCATGAGTAACTCCCCTACATGCCAACACGGCTATTTTGATACCCTTGGGCCACCGCGCATGCGCAGAATGGTGACAACGCACGAGCCCCTAGTCCAGTCAGATGCCCCTTCACCTAAGCTTCACTTTGATACCTCACTCGACCCAATTGGTCCATTAGGGGCTCCCCTAGCTCCAAAACGTCTATTTCCATACCCTTCGGCCACCGCGCATGCGCAGAATGCCGATATTTCAACCCCACACCCAGCCCATTAGATGCCCCTTCACATAAGCTTCACTTTGATACCTCACTCGACCCAATCGGACCATTTTATCTAGGGACTACTTTTTCTCCGCGGAAGCTTTTTCCCGCATCACCACCAAAACCGCATCACCGCGGATGAATACATGGAACTATTTTTGACCTGGAAAAATTGGAACTCTCCTGTGCTGGAGGTAGCTTTTTGGTCAATTTGAAATACTCGCTTCTGATTGGACGAGAGCTCTGTGACGGATTTGAAATACTCGCTTCTGATTGGACGAGAGCTCCACACATGCTCCACAAATTTTACCCGGGGGAACAAATAAGTAGGTCAATACTAAGGAATTTAACTTTTATATACTACTATGGTCAAAGTTTCGCCTTTGACTCAAAATTAAACCTTGACGTTGTGAAGACGGAAGGGCCAGGCGTTGATCAAGGAGACGATTTAATGACCAACACCAGCTGGTTTTACTGTCTCTAAGCTTCCTTGTATGTGTTAAGTGTTATTGCACACTGCCCCGAAGGTGAAATATATCGGTGAAAAGTGAAGGTCCTTTTGGGGAAGTAAATCTCCTTTGTGGTGAACGCTCGTCATTTGCAACGACGATCCTGGAAAGCAAGCGGTAACAGGAAATTGAGCATCCGTCCCCAGGGTGGAGAAACTAGCAGTATGAAAATCTGATGCTGAATGACAGAATAGGGCATTAATAAAACGGGCAATTAAACGAAAGCACATACGGTGAAACGCCTTGGAAATCAATGTAATTATCTGGCCAAATGTAATTTGGGCCACCAGTTCTTCCGGGCTGACTCTTAAATACAGTTTAATACAGTTCTGAATGTCACTCGAAAGTACAGACGATTGCCTTCTGCAGATGTGGGGCGATACCCTGGGGGTCTTAGACGCGAGGTGGGTTAAATAATGTCTAACTCCTAATCGTTTCTTTCCGTCAAAGCCATTTAGATTCGCAGTTGTTTACAAGTTAACATCACATTTATAGTATTTTTAAAGTAATTATTTTTATATATAAAACTCGATATAGGAATGTTTGCATCAGCACGTGAGAGGGAACTACAGTCCGTACATTGATTCTCAATATTGAGTCTGTCATAAAGTCTAGGGTGGAGGTTTAATCTTGTACCGTATTTCCAAATGTACATATGAAACCATTTTAAAGACATAAGCTACAAAAGCTACAAACAAATATATTTTCCCACGTCAATGGGACAGATCGAAGAGAAATTGGATTTCAACTGGACTCCCCCCGTAATTGGATTTCAGCTGATTCAACCATAAATGAAGCATATACTTTACACATCCTCCATAATGCTGTCTGTGTACTTCGTACCACCCGTGTGTAAACAATCGTCCGTTTAACCCTACAGGGTATCTGGCCTGGGCTTTTGGGACCTGTCCAGGCATATTTTTCAGGCTACGACCCGCACTTATTAGTGTGCGACCCGCACTTACTAACTGCGACCGTCATCAGTTAGTAAGTGCGGGTCGCAGTTAATAACTGGGGGTCGCAGTTAATAAGTGCGGATCGGAGCATGTCCCTTTTACGGTTCCGTAGGTACGCCACTACTTTGCCGAAGGTCCACTTTATGCGGAGAAAAAAGCTGGAAAGTAACTCTTTGAAGTTCCGGGTGAAAACTACATGGGGCGTCTCAAAGCAAATTCTTATATACGAATGTGGATTCAAAACAATCACAGGGGACGAAATATACAACACATGCCTGGCGTTTAATTCACTCAAATATGGGCATATTAGGAAAGGTATGAGGTCAGGAGGGCTGTTCGTAAAGCCTATTAAGAAAAGAGTGGTCTTTGTCCTGGTGAATTCGTCTTCTATCATGGCTCAGCATTGTCGGACGAACCATGCCTAGGGATGCTGATTTTACACCGATATTGGTGATTTAGAATGGGCTAATCCACAGGCGATAAAAAAAACTGACATGAATATGCGTTGATGATCACATATATTCCCGCAGCTTGTCAAAGGCAATATTTTGATGCTGGTGGAAAGTGCCAGACACGCTGCCTTTGCGCTCTTAATTTAGCAGGTTAAAGTGCAAGGTCATTTGCGCGTCAATATTTGACATAAGTGTACACACATAACGAAATAGTAAACATACTGGTTAAGATCTTGATACGCTCGTTTAATCCGTAGATAATTGTAAATACTATAAACAGTTGTTCAGCATAGTGAGGGAGGAAGGTCCATCCGCGGATCAAATGAGCGTAATCTATTGGGCGTGATCATGTATCGCGTGTCTGTCATGTTTGCCATACCGTTGTATATAAGTAGATATGTGTGCCAGTTTTCCGAGATATAGGCTGCCTCTGTCGAATGTTGTTTACCACGACTGATTGTCGATATTTCTTACGCACTGCGGAGTTATATTTCAAGATTCCACAAACTGAAGCCAACATTCCCAGCATTTGTACAACTAGCTATTTCAGGCAGACAAGACCCACTGTATAGTCGCCATCCCAACATTCTTTCTGTCCAACAAAAATTGTCAGCCCCGAAATTCAGTAGCCAGGTGCGACGTAAACTCGTAAGGCCCATTCCAAGATGCGATTTGCAGTAACAACTCAGCGGGGAAATCCCCCGATTTGTAGCATGCAACTAATCGCATGAAATAGGACCTGCCCTATTTCATACGACTTGTAGCATGCAACTAAAATCACACGAGTGTTCTCACGATGCCATTGCAAGTAGTTACTACAAATCGCACCGTGAGAATGGGCCTTTACAGTTAAAAGTGACGTTAAACAGCGTCGACTGAAGTTTGAAATAGGGCTTCGATCTGTTTCTGGCTAATTTGTATACAGTTTAGCATGGATTGTAGTAATATATCTAAAATATGACACCTATCAAATGTTTTCAAAGTCACCAAATATTATTTTGGTTCAAAGTCTCATGTTCATAGCTCAATTTTCCTCAGTGATTTTAACCCTACCGGGCCTGGGTGTTCTATTATGCCCCCACCCACCAACAAAGTTTCTGCACTAACAAAAAAAAATTGAGAGCAGAGGCTTCTGGACACATGGAGGCCGTCTTGGATATTTTTTTCTGGTAGACATAGAGAGAGAATTGGGGTTCAACGTCGCGTTCAGCAATATTTCAGCTATATAGCGATACCCAAGGGTATAGTGTGGTAAGTTTCTGCCTCCTAGCTCAAGAGACATGAAAAATATGCGAACTGTCCTCCCCCCCCCCCCGACCAGATCCCAAATCGCTCAGGCTCGATAAGGTTAAACAAGAGGGCACGTATATGACGACAATCTCTTTGCGTCCGGACAGTGTACCAACTGATACGACGTTTTATCACCTTCCCGCCAGTAGTGCTAACACTTAATAATGACCATTAGAAACAGTATCACCAACAAGTGATAGCCGTTGAAACGTGTCGTTCATTAACACCTGCTCGGTTTTCTGTTCATAAGGGAATAATTTTTTCTGAAAATTCACACAGTATTTACCAATATTGTATCGGCGGAATTCTTTGGTCTGATACTTGGATCGAAAATGAAGAAGCGAATTCGTCAACCCATGAGCAATGCAACGCTTTCCGCTAATAACATACGACTGGATCCCAAATTGTAGCCTAGTACCTCTTAATCGCATCCTCGCGAGCCAGTGTATCGATCATCGATCTGTTAGGGTCGTTACACTGGCTTGGTTAGTTACCCATACCAGTTCTGGATATAATTAGATCAAGGGGTTTCCTTTAGATCAACCCAATCAATGAACGCGCTAAGCTAGTATATTAGGCCAATCCGCTGCGAGATATGAGATGTGACAGATTTGAATTTCATCGCGGGTGCAATTGCTTTGATGTCAAGCTGAAATCGACATCGGAATTCAAAGCAAAACCCGTAGGCTTGGGATACCGACATGCTAATTCAAAACAAGAGCGGGGGATGAAATGTACGAGATTGTATAATAGAGGCGTCGACTCAGGAACTCATTCGAATCACCAAAAATGTCCAGGTAAACCCTCTGGGAGGATTTAGGATTTACCTGGACTTGTGAAGATGCTTAATCGTTGCATCAGTGTCATATTACTCCTGAATATTAAGTCAACATTTCTGACACTGGCTAGGCACCATGATCAAAATTGTCACATGACTTCTCATGCTACACTATATCTCCATTGACTAGTACTCCCTCGCGATAATTTTTCGACGTTGTCTACAGGGAAGGGTCTCCAAATCCTTGATTTCAATCTTACTTCTTGAAACCCTGAAGCTATTTCTGGTTGGTTGGCTTCCAGTGAAAGCCTGTAGCGGTTTCTGATTGGATGGCTGCCAGAACTTGAAGCGAAGTTCACAGGTCAAACAGCTGGGCGACATTTGAGTCTTAGTTTTATCAGACTGTAGACTCAACTAGGTTAAAGTCGATCGATTGAAATCTCTTCCTGTGGTCAACATCGAAAAAGTGCTTGCAAGGATGAACACTCGGACAGAGATATAGGTATAGTTCGACGAGTCCTGCGACAATTTGGATCATGGCTGCCTGAATTTAATACCTGGAATTAATATGATTAATCAAAGGGGGAAAAAACCCCTGGCGAAAACATACTGCAAACGAAATATATTAACAAATATTTTTGCGATTTTTTCCAGCCGATCAAGCGATATCGAAACTTCACGAATTTGAGACTGTGAACATTGCCGCCATTTTAACCAGTCAGAACATTCCGAAATATACAGTGCGTGCTACTGCACGACGTCACCCGCGTCAACCCGCTTGATTTGAATCCATAGGTATCCTATCTATCGTTATTTTGAACTGAGAGGCGCCCCCATGTTGTTTCCCGGAGGGACTTCAGAGAGTTTTCTCTCCAGTTCTTCTCTGTATGAACTCGGGACTCAGTCGAAATATACTGAGATCCCACGAAGGTTGCGCATCGCCCCAAAATGCTGTCCGTTCATTGGCTGTTATTTTAAACTGACAGTTCCAATAACTGTACAGACCTAATCTGCCTACAGGGCCCGGTACGAAGGTACAGAATACATGCATTATGGAGGATGGAGAAAGCATTCCTATCGTAGCCGTTATTCTCAGAGTTTAAGACTTAAAATGCCAGTACATCAGTTTAGTTTAAACAGCATAAAATTTATTATGCCAGTATCAAAATTTGTTTTACTATTTTTCGAGTATGAGTCGCATACGGCGATATTTCCCCTTTGCAGCCTAGGAAGACGATTTTAATTGATAAGATATATTTGTCGAGTGATAAATCTAAGTGGTTGTTATTAATAAGCTAAAATGGGCTACGTAACACATTTTACCAGTTCCTAATGGTCAACCCATGTTTATTGAAACAATGTTCGCCTCCACACCAGATAGCGTATAGGCCCGGTTGGCGTCATACATTTCGAAGTATATTCAGATACGATATAATGTTCAACATCACCACAGATAATATTCCCCTGAAGGCCCAAGAGTTGATCAAGGACACGTTTTAATGGCCATGACAAGCTTTTACTGTCTCTGCTCCTTCTAGTAGCTATTAGGTGTTATTACACACCTTCCCCGAAGGTGAAATATATCGAGGAAAATTGTACGTCCTTCTTGGGAAGCATATCTCATTCACGATGACCGCTCGTCATTTCAACGGCGGTCCTAGAAAGCATGCGGTTACAGGGTATTGAGCCATTCGGAACTGCCGAGCGATAATTTACGAAGAGGACCGATTGAAAGCTTGGAAAACGACAAAACAAATATCCTAAGAATCCCCAGCTGTGAAGAGCGGGAATGGCCTCAATCTAGGTAAACCAAGATGGTAAATCATAGGAATACCATCTAGACGTAACGCTATGAAAACTTCGTTCGAAAGGTTCGCCGATATTCTACGAGATCCCGTAATAAGCCCATCACGACCATTTCTACTTTTTCTCTCTGACAATGATTGACGTTTACTTCACGGAGATTAACATCTTCGCACGGCGCAATCTTTTGATATTTCCTACCCCTAACAAAGCCAGAGTTTTCAGCGGGAGTAAACTCTTTGATCGTTACGGTTTTCCATGCACACTGTCTGGAAATGATGCAATATTTGCACACTGTTTCAGGATAATGTTTATATATTAGACTACGTGCTACCGTGTGTAATTACTGTGAGCGTGATTTGAAATTGTTTCAACAAGCTATCCACCTGATTGGCTAACAATAGTATAGTTTTAAATTCGCATGGGATTTATATAGGGCTGAATTCAGATATAATATTCCGTGATATTATATCCGAGTTTACTGAGACTGGAATCGCCTAACACGCAGGATTCAAAACCAAACCACTAACTCGATCGCATGAATCGTCGGTCGGCAGGTTATACAGCACGGGTCCCAAAGGACCTTGTATCTTTAGATGGGAAAATGGCCCCAAGCCAGGTGAAATACAGAAGTACCAAAATAAAATACTTCCACTAAAACATATTGTCCAATTGCATAGAGTACAATATTATTTTGTATAGTCCTAAAAAATTCAAGGCACCGAGTGTCATCATTCTTGATTAAGTAGTGCATTTGTGCAAAATACTTGATTCTGAGGTGAGAACAATTCGTATTGGTCTCTGTAAACATACGAAGATAAACAATAACCAGAACCAGATTTGGCCTACTACTACGTATTTGAACGGCGAGTAAACTGTATCAAGCTGGTTCTGGTTATCGTTTATCTTCATATGTTTTTAGAAAGAAATATGAGGTGTTTTCGCCTCAAAATTGGCGATTTTGCAAGAATGCACTACTTCACGGCCCTGTTATTCGAGAATGATGAGACTCAGTGCCTTGAAACTTTTCTACAATATATTGTACTTCATGTCAACTGAACAATTCCTTGTTTTTGTAATATTTTATTTTTGGCGCTTCTACCGCACCTGTTCTGGGGCCATTTACCTATATAAACATACACGGTCCTTTATTTCGAATAGATTGATAATTATGTTTGTAATCACTCATGAGAATATAATATCACAAAGTACTAGCTTTAACATAAGATATGTTGCATGTTTAAGTTATGTAGACCCACTGATGTCATAGATTGTTTTCGAATCAGCCAGTTGAAAATCAACGATGGTTGTGGGTCAGTCCACTGCAAGTACTGTTGCTCTCCCTGGTCAGGCATTTACATGAGGTTGAGTGGAGGTATTCTGGTTCAAATTGGAATGTTCATATTATGTCCCATATTCACATTTTTACTCAAATTAAGTCGTTCCCATTGATGAACAAAGGCGAACAAAACCCGAGTTACAAAACCTGAGAAAAATGTCATAGATATCAGGGCTGCTTTAGAAAATTAAGAACTGTAGTAACAAAGGTTATGTTCGGTTTGAAACCAATGGCAATGACGAGAGAAAAAATAAAAATAAAATCGATTTGAAAAAGAAAGGATCTTTGATAATTTTCATGATTTATTGAGTTGAGATTTGTGATCGAAGATGCTGCGAACCCCTCTCCCCATACACACCTAAATCACAGAGTTTCTGATTTAAATGAAAATATACGTAGGCTAGGCATCTACCTTCCAATATCCCAGAGGCCAGGCAACGGTGAAGGGAACGTATTTTGCTGCCATCTCTTCGTGTCTTGACAGTGCACCACCCGATAATACGTTTTCTCACCTCCGAGACAGTGGTACTAACACTTAACAAAGAGAATTAGAAACAGAATTCCATTACCACTGTCATTCATTAACACCTAGTCTGTTTTTTTTCACCGGGGAATAATTTCTCTGAAACTTCACGCATTATTTACCAAAATTGTGTCGTGCAAGGTCTTGCGCGATAGGTTAAATTCTTTGCCCTGATCATTTGAATTCAAAACCACTTCGCTCTGTCGCTCCAATCGTATGATTGGATCCAAACTAACAGGCCGATAACTCTTTATCGTTACATGTTGTCGATATTACTGCAGAAAATTAAGTCCTTTAGGATGGGATAATAGCATACTAAAGTCAACACCAATCGTGGGGTCAGCTAAGTAGAGTTTGTCGGCTTGGCCATTCCCCCAAGGCAATAGGCGATACTATGTCGGTAAACAGGCGTGAATCTTCACAAACAATATTCCCCTGAAGGATAGGCCAGGCGCTGATCAAGGACACATGTTACTGGTCAACATCATCCTTCATAATGCAGGATACTACGTGTGAACCTAGTCGAAAACCTTTTCTCTCGAAAAAATCAAATAAAATAGAGAATAATTAGTTTTGCATAAATAAAATACATTCAAGGCCTTCTAGGCAAGGAAAATGTGCAGAAATGGAGCGAAAAGATTGAAAAACACGACTTTCGCAGATACCATATGGCCGTCATGGTCGCGAAGGGGCGATGTGACGACACTGACCTGGATTTGCGCATGTCTGAATGACAACGAGGGTTATTTGGACCGTGTAACACTTGACAATTCAGCTTTTCATCTTGCAATATTGAAAGTAGAAAGATGGAAAGCTCTACATCGCTCCCGTATTCGAGCTTTCCATCTCGCAGAATTGAAAGTAGAAAGATGGAAAGCTCTACATCGCTCCCGTGTTCGAGCTTTCCGTCTCGCAAAGTTGAAAGCTGAAAGATGGAAAGCTCTACATTGCTCCCGTGTTCGAGCTTTCCATCTCGCAAAATTGAAAGTAGAAAGATGGAAAGCTCCATCGCTCCCGTATTCCAGCTTTCCAAAATGAGTTTATGTCATATAGAAATACGAGAGCGATACTTTATTAAAATTGATCTGGTTTCTCCAAACTTACAACATTTGCATTGACGACAAATGTATGCGTGCACCTTGCACAGTTCAATTTTCGTTTTTTTTTTTTTTTTTTTGGTTTCGCAAAATCAAAAATTGAAATTTGACCGTCAGTGAGATTGCAAAAACAAAAAACGAAAATTGAAATTTGTCAGTCAATTTTCAATTTTCGTTTTTGTTTGTTTGTTTGTTTGTTTGTTTGTTCGTTTATTCACCAGATAAAACATATGTACAGTAAAGTTGAAATTTATACACATACATCATGGAAATCTGTCGGGATGAAAACCCCAAAGGGCTTGTAATTTGTCCCAAGTAATATAAAAATGAATATTTAAAGACAGATTTATACTGGATTTAGATAAACAAGACTGGGTGAAGATTAAGTATAAATTCGGTGAATAAACAGAAATCATAAATGAACGATGTGCATTTGTTTGCCATATAACATATTCCTGGGTCGGTGAGAGCCTTAAGAGCCTTATACATTAAGTAAATATTCTTTCAGTTTTGATTTGAATAGTGATATGGATTGACATGACTTTAAGGTTGACGGCACCTTGTTCCATTCTTTTGGAGCAATGATTTTAGGAGTATGTAAAGAAAGATTTGTCCGATAGAAAGGTCGATATAAATTATACAAATGACCACGCTTAGGGTAGGCGTGTACCTGGAACTGTCTCGTAAAATAATTTTGAAATCGAACTGGAAACAAACTCGAATTTATAGAGAAACTTATGGACAATCTCAGGATCTTGTAGGAGGCAAACAAAGGCGCAGTGTGCTCAAGTCTAGAGCTCAGTGAAATAATTCTAACGACTCTCGTCTGCAGTCAAACAAGTGTATGAAGATGACTCGGATAAGTATTAGATCATAACACATTGCAATAAGATATATATGGATAAATCAAAGAATAATAAAGACTTTTGCTTCACGCAAAAATGAAAATCAAATATTGGAAATTGCCTCGACTTGTCCGTTTTTCGTTTTTTGATTTTAACTTCGACTTATCAATGCTAAGTTCGCACGTGGAAGGGTTATGATGTAACTCCCGTTACGACGAGTAGAATAGAAAACGCAACTCGTGTCGTATAAGAGGTGTGGAGCGTGAGAGGCATGCGACCCACCAGGCCATCCTCGAGAGACAGTGTATCGATCGATTTGTTAGGGTATCTATACACTGCCTTGGTTAGTTGCCCACTAAAAATAGATCAAGGAGAGTAGTATACAGACGGCATATTGACTCTCATTGACCTGGCGTAAGAATCTGGCGTAGAGGTCAAATGCATTATAGTACCGGCAAAAACCGGCAAAGGTGTGCGCCGTCTCAAAAAGGACGCCGTCTCACGTGGAGGTCATGTGGAGGTCACGTGATGGTCAAGTGCATGGGGCATATATTCCTCCGCAGTTATGTGGTCTGGCGGTGATGCGGTCTGCCTCCGCGGACAGAAAGTAGTCCCAAATACGTGGGGTTTCGTGAGAATGTTCGGCAATCTTCAAGGCCGGGAGGGGCCCGTAGTGGACTGATTGGATCAAGTGAGGTGTCAAAGTGAAGCGCTCCTCCAGGACCATCCAGTCATGGGTAAATGCATGTAAAATTAGGATTTGTCCCGAAAATATAAAAAGCGGAACACGGACTTTATCCCTACACTAGGGGAAACCCCTATCAACCCTATCCCAAAGGGCTAATATCGGTCCCTGGCTTATCGGGGCCTGCTGAGAGAGTGGGGGAGTGGGTGTATGTAAAATGAGGATTTGTCCCGAAAATATAAAAGGCGGAATACGGAATTTACCCCTACCATAGGGGAAAACCGCTATCAGCCCTATCCTCAAGGGCGAATATAGGTCCCCCGGGCTTATCGGGGCCTGCTGAGAGAGGTAGGGTGGGGGAGTGAGTGCATGTAAATTGAGGAATTGTCCCGGAAATATAAAAGCCGAACACGGACTTTACCCCTACAATAGGAGAAAACTCCTATCAACCCTATCCCAAAGTATAGTCACAGGATATTCATTCACATTGACCTTTGACCTCTTGGGGTCAATGGACGTCAATATACTCTTTAAGTACGCAAAAGTCAATGAGTGCAAGCGTACTACTCTGTATCTGGGGTTAGGATGCGTAGGTGTATGGCGTCACTTCCGGTAGGCGTGAATCGGGTTTAACCCTGGGGAACATGTTTAGACCTGTCTGACCTACATCCGGCTACTTTCCTGTGAGTGTGTGAGTGAGTGAGTGAGTGACTGAGTGAGGCGTGCCCAACGCCCGTCTTAACGCATGGACGCACTAACGATGGTGAGTGAGTGAGTGAGTGAGTGAGTGAGTGAGGGAGTGAGGCGTGCCCAACGCCCGTCTTAACGCATGGACGCACTAACGATGGTGAGTGAGTGAGTGAGTGAGTGAGTGAGTGGAATCCGACTGAACTAATGTATTGTCCGTTTTCATCATGTTGCGCATGCGCAGTCTGGTCGTAGTATAGAAAGCAGGCATTTTGCGGATTCGTGGAGGTTTGTTGAGTGATTGAGGGACCATACCTGGTCAAATGGACTGTGTGGGGTATCAGTTTTACATCCGAGTCCTCATCTTACATTTAGGAGTAGTATAGAACGCCACAATTTTGGGGCCCCGAGCTCCCTGCCTGCCTCATACCCGAGCTCCGAGCTCCCGACTACTCCATCTCCGAGCTCCGAGCTCCCGTCGTTACGCCTTAACGCCCTAGCATCGTGACGCCATGATATACACAGATGAAAGAAAAACAACAAAAACAAGGATGAGAGATGAGTGAACAACAACAACAACATGTTTTTTTCATATGGTTTATTCTCTCCTCCAGGACATCATACCCACGCAGGGGGAGCCGCGTTGGGTATGTTTACAATTCAAGAAGACTCTTGTCCAATCAGTATCAGTCATATTCGTTCTTGCCCGTTACTGCGTTAGATGTATTCTCGGCTGCTCTTGTCCAATCAGAAGTCGCCGTTTCAGAAACTTTCACCTTTGCTCGGTGTGACCTAATTGTCATCGGGCAGGCCTGGATATTGTTCGGGCAGCATGTCCTGAAAGAGTTGTTTGCGCATCCTGATCGCATTTTCCAGGGTCTCAGTGGGTGGTAGCCCCATATCCTCGTCCAAGTGACCCTTGGTCTTCATGATGGACCTGTGCGTGGGGTCGCCTTTCGTTTCAAGCGGTAGTATGGTATACTGTTCATAGATCGCCATGGCTGTTTTCCTGATGCAGGGGCGCATTTGGGTGTACGCCTGTTGTAAGTTATCCTGTCCGGCGTCCTCGATCGCTGCAGCATGAGTATTGATAGCTGCTGTCACAATACGATCCCAGAAGGTAGGTTCTGCCTCACTTTCCTGGGATGTAGGCTAATTATCTGAGGTCAAGCTCTCCGTATCAGTAGATAGACCCTCATCACTCTCTGTATCGGCTTCTTGTGCCTCGGAGTCTTCAATCCCATGTTCTTTTTTCTCGTGTCGCATCATATCGTAACGTCTGGTGAACGTGCGTTGGCAAGTATAAGCCATATTGACGGTTGAACGTCCACTGTGCGTGTTTTGGCAATACACTTGCTTTTATAGACAGTAACGCCCGTCAATGCTTAGCTTAACGCTTCAACGCCCTGGTGAACTAGCTCAGAAGCCCTGATTTTCACCAATACATCGAAATGCAGTGACGCCCGTCAACGCCCATCGTTACGCCTTAACGCCCGTCTCAGCGCCCGTCAACACCCGTCGTTAACGCCCGTCACAATGAATTAACGCCCTATCATTACGCCTCAACGCCCGTCCCAGCGCCTTAACGAGCGATAAAGGGGTGTTGGGGGACGATTAACCTTTGAACAGGGTCAAAGGTCGCTTCCGGTCACGTGGTCAAACGTACCTTCCGGTCACGTGACCGAAAGTGCACTCCGAGTTCAAATGTTAATCGTCCTCCAAAACCCATTTATCGCTCGTTAAGGCGCTGAGACGGGCGTTAAGGCGTAAAGATAGGGCTTTAAGGCAATGAGACGGGCGTTAAGGCGTAATGACGGGTGTTGACGGGCGTTGAGATGGGCGTTAAGGCGTAACGACGGGCGTTGACGGGCGTCACTGCATTTCGATGTATTGGTGGAAATTCCATGAAAATCAAGGCTTCTTAGCTAGTTCACCAGGGCGTTGAAGCGTTAAGCTAAGCGTTGACGGGCGTTACTGTGTATAAAAGCAAGTGTATTGCCAAAACACGCACAGTGGACGTTCAACCGTCAGTATGGCTTATACTTGCTCTGAGTGCCAACGCACGTTCACCAGACGTTACGAAATGGTGCGACACGAGAAAAATATACATGGGATTGAAGACTCCGAGGCACAAGAAGCCGATACAGAGAGTGATGAGAGTCTATCTACTGATACGGAGAGCTTGACCTCAGATAGTCAGCCTACATCCCAGGAAAGTGAGATTGCTGAGAGTCTATATACTGATACGGAGAGCTTGACCTCAGATAGTCAGATTACATACCAGGAAAGTGAGGCAGAACCTACCTTCTGGGATCGTATTGTGACAGCAGCTGTCAATACTCATGCTGCAGCGATCGAGGACGCCGGAGAGGATAACTTACTACAGGCGTACACCTAAATGCGCCCCTGCATCAGGAAAACAGCCATGGCGAGCTATGAACGGTATACCTTACTACCGCTTGAAATGAAAGACGATCCCACGCACAGGTCCATCATGAATACCAAGCGTCACAAAGAAGAGGATATGTGGCTACCACCCACTGAGGCCCTGGAAAATGCGATCAGGATGCGCAAACAACTCTTTCTGGACATGCTGCCCGAACAATACTCAGGCCTGCCCGACGACGATTAGGCCTCACCGAGCAAAAGTGAAAGTTTCTGAAACGGCGACTTCTGATTGGACAAGAGTAGCCGAGAATACATATAACGCAGTTACGGGCAAGAACGAATGTGACTGATACAGCGCCAAATGGCGGCCTCTGATTGGACAAGAGTCTTCTTGAATTGTAAACATACCCAACACAGCTCCCCCGGCGTGCGTATGATGTACTGGAGGGTAGAATAAACCATATGAAAAAAAGCATGTTATTGTTGTTATTCTCTCATCTCTCATCCTTCTTGTTTTTGTTTTTCTTTCATCTGTGTATATCATGGCGTCAAGGCGTTATGCTAGGGTGCTAAGGCGTAACGACAGGCGTTAAGGCGTAACGACGGGAGCTCGGAGCTCGGGGATGGAGTAGTCGGGAGCTCGGAGCTCGGGGATGAGACAGGCGGGAACTCGGAGCTCGGAGCTCGGGGCCCCAAAATTGTTGCTTTCTATACTACTCCTAAATGTAAGATGAGAACCCGGATGTAAAACTGATACCCCACACGGTCCATTTGACCAGGTATGATTCCTCAATCACTCAACAAACCTCCACGAATCCGCAAAATGCCTGCTTTCTATACTACGACCAGACTGCGCATGCGCAAAATGATGAAAACGGACGATACATTAGTTCAGTCGGATCCCACCTACTAACTCACTCACCATCGTTAGTGCGTCCATGCGTTGAGACGGGCGTTGGGCACGCCTCATGGGCGTTGGGCACGCCTCACTCACTCACTCACTCACACACTCACACTCACTCACACACTCTCTCACAGGAAAGTACCCGGATGTAGTTCAGACAGGTCTAACCATGTTCCGCAGGGTCACGTCCGATTCACGCCCACCGGAAGTGACGTCATACACCTACGCATCCTCACCCCAGATACAGAGTAGTACACTTGCACTCATTGACCTTTGTGCACTTAAAGAGCATATTGACGCTCATTGACCCCAAGAGGTCAAAGCTCAATGTGAATAGGGTTGATAGGAGTTTTCCCCTATGGTGGCCCTCCACAGTTTCGTAGTAATGGCCCCTAATTTCATAATACGATAGACTGCCCGTGTTCTGCTGCATCATAATTCTTCTTGTCTTCTGAATAGCTTATGTCTATAATACCATCCTATTCAGCATTATCAACGCTTCAAACGAGCACGAACAGATCGATGGCTGGCTTCGTCTACACGGTGATCGGGATCATGGAGTAAATTTTGTCCTGCCTCAGTTATGCCCCTTGGGTGTACCTAAAAATCCGTACTCATTTACGGGAATAAAATCTGACAAAAAATGGGCAGGTTGACCCCCACTTTTTTTGCCTTTTTAAGTTGAGACCGGGCCTGGGAATGTAAGTAAGAAGTTTAATTGAATCGCTCTTACAGATTTTTCTGGAAATTGAGCCGAATTTGGCCATTTTTCGACATTTTAAGGGGGTGTCTAGGAAAAATGAAGAAAGCTTGGAGGGGAATGCTTGAGATTCATTTTTATATATCATAGCAGTGCTACGTCTTAAAATAATAAGCTTAATCATGCTCTTTCAGAAAATATATATAAAATGATTTTGGTTGAAGAGTTTACGACAAGTGGTGGCCGAAAAACGGACCCATGGTCTAATCCTTGCTCAATGGAAGAATCCCTGGAGTGCACCCTATTGTAGGGGTAAGGTCCGTGTTCCGCTTTTTATATTTTCGGGACAAATCCTCAATTTACATGCACCCACTCACCCACCCTACCTCTCTCAGCAGGCCCCGATAAGCCCGGGGGACCGATATTCGCCCTTTGGGATAGGGTTGATCGGAGATTTCCCCTATTGTAGGGGTAAAGTCCGTGTTCCGCTTTTTATATTTTCAAGACAAATCCTAATTTTACATGCACCCACCCATGACTGGATGGTCCTGGAGGAGCGCTTCACTTTGACACCTCACTCGATCCAATCAGTCCACTACGGGCCCCTCCCGCTCCTGAAGATTGCCGAACATTCCCACGAAAATCCACGTATTTGGGACTACTTTCTGTCCGCTGAGGCAGACCGCATCACCGCCAGACCGCATCACTGCGGAGAAATACATGTCCTATGCACTTGACCATCACGTGACCTCCACATGACCTCCACATGAGACGGCGTCCTTTTTGAGACGGCGCACACCTTTGCCGGTTTTCGCCGGTACTATAATGTACTTGACCTCTACGCCAGATTCTTACGCCAGGTCAATGAGAGTCAATATGCCGTCTGTATACTACTTACCTTGATCTATTTTATCCAGAACTACCGTGGGCAACTAACCAAGGCAGTGTATAGATACCCTAACAAATCGATCGGTACACTGTCTCCCGAGGATGGCCTGGTGGGTCACATGCCTCTCACGCTCCACACCTCTTAAACGACACGATTTGCGTTTTCTATTCTACTCGCCGTAACGGAAGTTACATCATAACCCTTCCACGTGCGAATTTAGCATTGATAAGTCGAAGTTAAAATCAAAAAAACGAAAAACGGACAAGTCGAGGCAATTTTCAATATTTGATTTTCATTTTTGCGTGAAGCAAAATTCTTTATTATTCTTTGATTTATCCATATATATCTTATTGCAATGTGTTATGATCTAATACTTAGCCGAGTCATCTTCATACACTTGTTTTACTGCAGAAGAGAGTCGTTAGAATTATTTCACTGAGCTTTAGACTTGAGCACACTGCGCCTTTGTTTGCCTCCTACAAGATCCTGAGATTGTCAGAACTCAGAAGTTTCTTCATAAATTCGAGTTTGTTCCAGTTCGATTTCAAAATTATTTTACGGAGCAGTTCCAGGTACACGCCTACCTTACGCGTGGTCATTTGTATAATTTATATCGACCTTTCTATCGGACAAATCTTTCTTTACATACTCCTAAAATCATTGCTCCCAAAAGAATGGAACAAGGTGCCGTCAACCTTAAAGTCATGTCAATCCATATCACTATTCAAATCAAAACTGAAAGAATATTTACTTAATGTATAAGGCTCTCACCGACCCAGGAATATGTTATATGGCAAACAAATGCACATCGTTCATTTATGATTTCTGTTTATTCACTGAATTTATACTTAATCTTCACCCAGTCTTGTTTATCTAAATCCAGTATAAATCTGTCTTTAAATATTCATTTTTATATTACTTGGGACATTACAAGCCCTTTGGGGTTTTCATCCCGCCAGATTTCCATGATGTATGTGTATAAATTTCAACTTTACTGTACATATGTTTTATCTGGTGAATAAACGAACAAACAAACAAACAAACAAAAACGAAAATTGAAAATTGACTGACAAATTTCAATTTCCGTTTTTTTGTTTTTGTAATCTCATTGACGGTTAAATTTCAATATTTGATTTTGCGAAACCAAAAAAAAAAAACGAAAATTGAACTGTGCAAGGTGCACGCATACATTTGTCGTAAATGCAAATGTTGTAAGTTTGGAGAAACCAGATCAATTTTAATAAAGTATCGCTCTCGTATTTCTATATGACATAAACTCATTTTGGAAAGCTGGAATATGGGAGCGATGTTGAGCTTTCCATCTTTCTACTTTCAATTTTGCGAGATGGAAAGCTCGAATACGGGAGCGATGTAGAGCTTTCCATCTTTCTACTTTCAATTTTGCAAGATGAAAAGCTGAATTGTCAAGTGTTACACGGACCAAATAACCCTCGTTGTCATTCAGACATGCGCAAATCCAGGTCAGTGTCGTCACATCGCCCCTTCGCTCCATCGCCCCTTCGCTCCATCGCTCCATCGCCCCTTCGCTTCATCGCTCCATCGCCCCTTCGCTCCATCGCTCCATCGCCTCTTCGCTCCATCGCTCCATCGCCCCTTCGCTCCATCGCTCCATCGCCCCTTCGCGCCATCGCCCCTTCGCCCCTTCGCCTTCCGGTTTCGCATTCAGACATGCGCAAATCCAAGTCAGTGACGTATTACATCGCCCCTTCGCTCCATCGCGCCTTCGCCCCTTCGCTCCATCGCCCCTTCGCCCCTTCGCCCCTTCGCATAGCCCCTTCGCGGCTTCGCATAGCCCCTTCGTCCCTTCGCATAGCCCCTTCGCCCCTTCGCATAGCCCCTTGCATAGCCCCTTCGCCCCTTCGCATAGCCGCTATTTTTGCATCGCATCGCGCCTTCGCCCCTTCGCATCGCCCCTTCGCCCCTTCGCATCGCCCTTTCCCATAGCCCCTTCGCCCCTTCGCATAGCCGCTTCGCATCGCTATTTTTGCATCGCATCGCGCCTTCGCCCCTTCGCATAGTCCCTTCGCCCCTTCGCATAGCCCCTTCGCCCCTTCGCCCCTTCGCATGCCACAAACTAAACGCACGCAGCGATGGACCCTATCGGCCATCATACTTCGTCTTCTGTCATGGCTCGGCATTATCAGACGAACCATGACGAAAGAGATGCTGGGCCAACACCAGCTGTTTTAGTGTCTTCAATCCGGTACGGCTTATAGCGTTGGACACACCGGTTCTCGTCAGATCACCGAAGTTAATCAACGTTAAGCTCGGTCAATACTTGGATGGGTGACCGGGTGCTGTACTGGCTGGGCTGATCAGTGTCCATGCAGGGTAATAGGAACTGTGAGCACTCTCGTGCTCTGGCACATGTAGGCACCGTCGTGATATGACTGAAACAAGTTTGAAAACGACGTTAAACTACTCACTCACTCACCTGTCTTCAATCCTCCTCGTAGATGGATACACTGCCCCGAAGGTGAAATATATCAGGCAGTAAAATCTCCTTCATGATGATCGCTCGTCATTTGCAACGACGGTCCTGGAAAACAAGCGACAAAATGGTATTGAGAATTTGTAGCAACTACCAATAACACAATTGCGAAAATTGTGATATTAGCAGTTGTCAGACCGCCAACTAATGTCGTAATTGCGTCATTAGCACGCGACTCTGCATACAGAGTCGGCCACCAGAGACGCAATTACGACAACTGTGTCATTAGTAGTTGCTATTGCAAGATTTAGTCATACATCATGTCTGGTATATTTTTGCCTCAAATAATTACGGATTCCCGTTGTAGCGATAAGCGTCAACGTGCTCGTTATCACTTTTTTTGTAGTGACCTGCTATTGTTACAACGCTGGCGACCTGACAATTGTCGTAATTGCGACAAGTGTGTCACTGATGGTTGCTACAGAGCATGTGTGAAAAATCTAACAGCCTGGAAATCTGATGCAGAACGAAAGTATATTAATAAAGCGGGCAATGCAACGAAACGCCTTGGGATCAATGCATTTATTTCGGACTGGTTCTTAAATACATGGATTTTGTTTCTTGAACAGGGCCACCATTTTAACCAGTCAGAACATTTCGAAATGTACAGTGCGTGC
The DNA here is from genome assembly GCA_036873755.1 of Hanleya hanleyi. NCBI lineage: Eukaryota > Metazoa > Mollusca > Polyplacophora > Lepidopleurida > Hanleyidae > Hanleya > Hanleya hanleyi. The sequence continues at coordinate 18,869 of JAVTVY010039898.1, read as the reverse complement.
CACTGCACGACGTCACCCGCGGACCTAATGACCTCTCCGAATATGCCCATATTTTGAGCGGATCAGGCACACGGTAATGTGTTGTATATTTCATCCCCTCTGCTTGATTTGAATCCAAATGTATCATATTTATCGTTGTTATGAATTGAGAGGTCCCCCCGCCACCCCCATGTGGTTTCCCTGAGGGACTTCAAAGTTTTTCTTCCAGTTCTTCTCTGGATGAACTCGGGACTCCGTCGAAATATAATGAGATCCCCCAAAATGTCGTCCGTTCATTGGCTATAATTTTGGCAGTAATTGACAGTTTTACTGTTCCAGTAACTGTACTGCCCTAATCCAGGGGCTGGTACGGAGGCACAGAGTATAACTGCATTATGGAGGATGGAGAAAGCATTCCTATCGTAGCCGTTATTCTCTCTAGATTTTGAGACTTAAAATGCCACTACATCAGTTTAGTTTAAAAAGAATACAATTTGTTGTTTTACTATTTTTCGAGTATAAATCGCATACGACGATATTTTCACTTTGCAGCCTAGGAAGACGATTTTAATTGATAAGATATATTTGTCGAGTGATAAATCTAAGTGTTTATTATTAATATGCTAAAATGGGCTGCGTAACACATTTTACCAGTTCCTAATGGTCAACCCGGGTTTACTGAAACAATGTTCGCCTCCACACCAGGGGTATAGGCCCGGTTGGAGTCATACATTTCGAAGTATATTTAGATACGATATAATGTTCAACATCACCACAGATAATATTCCCCTGAAGGCCGAAGAGTTGATCAAGGACACGTTTTAATGGCCATGACAAGCTTTTACTGTTTCCACTCCTTCTAGTAGCTATTAGGTGTTATTACACACCTTCCCCCGAAGGTGAAATATATCGAGGAAAATCGTACGTCCTTCTTGGGAAGTAAATCTCATTCACGATAACCGCTCGTCATTTCAACGGCGGTCCTAGAAAGCATGCGGTTACAGGGTATTGAGCCATTCGGAACTGCCGAGCGATAATTTACGAAGCGGACCGATTGTACGCTCGGAAAACGACAGAAGGAATATCCATTTGCGTACACTTCGCCATCCATAAGATGGCTTGCGAATCGTGTGTCTCCATTATCGCGGAGCGATATCCGGTGTTTTACCGGATTCTGTTCGGCCTTCATCCGGCGGAGAACAGACTCGAAAACTCTAATAAATTACAGGTGTTCATACATACCTCGGAAACAGATATTGCCTGGGCTTACAAAATATATATGTATGAATAACTTTCGTATCATCCAAGAGGTGTCGTAGATCTGTAATTTTGAACAAGTAGATCATCACATGACTCGAAAATGGCGGGTTACGTTGGGGTTACGTCGGTAGACTTTAGCGGATTGGCTGACGGAGTCACGTGGTATTGATTTATGGAAATTCCCTCTAGCAGTTGCCGAAAGTAGTCTGAAATGGATACACACGATCCCAGGGTCAGTCTTGCCGCGTATAGATGACCGAAATGGTTACAGGTTGAAGGAATATCCTAAGAATCTCCAGATGTGAAGAGCCGGAAACGCCTAACACGCATGACCAAAACCTGTCCACTAACTCGGTCGCATGAATGGTCGGTCGGCAAGTTATACAGTACGGATCCCAAATTTATGTCTAATGTATTGATAGTCATGTTTGTAATTACACAAGAAAATATAATATCACAAGGCATTAGCTTTAACATTAAACGTAACACAAGTTTAAATCATATAATCCCAGTGATGCCATAGACTGTTTTCGAATCTGCCAGTTGAAAACCAATGATGGTGGTGGGTCAGTCCACTGCAGATGGAACTGTCGACAGGGGTGGCAAGTAGGCTATTGTTGCTCCCTCTGATGTCAGTGGAAACTACTCAGGCATTCACATGAGTTCGAGGGGAGGTATTCCGATTCGAAAGGTCAAATTTTCTCTGTCCGATGTCACTTCATACAACATGACGAACGACGCTCTTTGGGTAACCTGGAAATTCTCGATCTCGAAAAGAGCTTTCTTACACGGAAAAAAAATCCTTAAAAATTTAAGGAATACTACACAGCGGAATATTCCTCAACATAACTAAGGAATATTCTTCACCATGTTAAGGAATTTCCTTAACATGCTAAGGAATATTACTTATTGAATTTGAAGGAATATTCCGCTGGTGTAATAGTCGGGAAATATTTCTTAAATTTTAAGGATTTTTTTTTTCAGTGTAAATGAGGAGTTCTATTTGATCTGCAACAATCTTGCTTGATGCAATTTCGACACGGCATGCATGCAAGTTTCAGAGTACAACCATCTTTATTTTGTGATAAATCTGACAAGCCCTCTGGGATATATTTGATGGGACTGACTGTAGCCACATGATCTATTCAGAAGTCACATGACCTCGTGATGTTCCAATATAGAGTCCAGATCATTCGAGGGACATATCTCACCGGAGATTTTCGAGAAATTTCACTGGAGATTTTCGAGAAATCTCACCGAAGATTTCCGAGAAGTTGCGAATGATATTGGTCCAGGACGAAATAAAAAGGGCATACTACAGCGGGCAATTAAACGAGAACAGGGAAATCAATGTAATTATGGCAATTTGGGTCAGTATTTCGTTCGGGCTGGCTCTCGAATACATAGCTTTTATTTTTGAATTAATTCAGACAACACAGTTCTGAATGTCTTCCGGGAACCACAGTGAAGTTTTGCTTAAAAGTTTGTCTTCTTGACAGACGGTGTGATATCTCATTCGATCGGAGCAAATGACTGCATTAGAGGCGTGGTATCAATTGTTTTCAATTAAATCCAATATTGAAATGTTCACATCAGCGCGACATAGGGAATTATAAAGAAATGATTCCACCCAATAATTCCAGAAAATGAGTCTGCCATCAGTGAAGGCAGAAGATTAATCTTGTACCCTAATTCAAAATGTGCAAATAATCGCTTTAAAGAAAAAAAAGTAAGAACTACTGCGAAAAAATATATTCTATCACAGATATCTTAGAACAGAAACTGCCGAAAACTGTCCCCGTTTGGAGTTGGTCAGTGCTCGATAGCCTGCATATAATACCGTTTTATACGTCAGTCTCAATGATTATTGTCCCCCGCCACATAAGTGTGGGAGAGGGGGACTTAGAAACACCGGGCGTCCGTAATTCCGTTATTCCGTCTTTCCGTTACACATTCCTTGGCCGACCAATAACTGGAGAACCATCGAACCGATCAACTTCAAACTTGACTTGCGGAGTGTCTTGACATCGGTGAGAGGACGGTTGGGATTGCTTTTCAGTTACCTGCGTAATCCAAGATGCCCACCATCAGCCGTCTTGGATTTCAGCAGTTGGATCTTTACACATTTCTCGCGAACTATTCAACCGATCGACTTTAAACTTGGAGAGTGTCTTGACCTATTCGAGAGGCGGTTCGGATTGCTTTTCAGTTACCTGCGTAATCCAAGATGGCCACGGTCAGCCATCTTGAATTTTAAGCGCTTGGATCTTGTCCTTGAAATAACTCGAGACTGATTGAACTGATCGACTCTAAACTTGGCGAGTGGCTTGACACTGGTGAGAGGACGGTTGGGATTGCTTTTAAGTTACGTGCGTAATCCAAGATGGCCACCATCAGCCATCTTGGATTTAGGCAGTTGGATCTTTACACATTTCCTGTCCGACCATTAACTCGAGAACTATTCAACCGATCGAATTCAAACTTGGAGTGTGTCTTGACCTCGGTGAGTGGACGATTGGGATTGCTTTTTAGCTTGATCCATAAGCCTATTTCCAGAATTATATATCGTAAGCTAACATCCTTTTTTTCTCAAGATGGAAGCTATAGCTAATTTCTGGTGACCCAGTAAACTGAACATTGAAACTGTCACAGATAGTCTGCATATGCTGTTCCTCCACTTTTCGTGGAAAATGCGCAGGTGCGCGCAGTTCGAGTAGCCAAGTGTGTCGGCAGCCGAAGGACTACATAATACAGCCGCTGTGATTGGCCACCTAAGAACAGCCGGCACATACTTGAACTGGGCTCATTATATGCCACAGCGTTTGCCGGAGTATAGCGTAGGGCATAGCTGTGGCCTCGGCGACAATGGGCTTGGCGATGGTCATGCCAAGTAGAGAGGTGTTTAATTTTTGTGCAGGTATATACAACGCCCAAGCAGCCATAGCAAAGACGATATGTATATAAACACAAGGTAGTTTCTTGCAAGAGAGAAGCGGTCAACAGTTTTTAGTGATGCCGACAAGACATACTGGTTTTCCTGTCGTCCATTTTGTATTAATGAACAACATTCCTTTCCAATTTCCAAGCTTTTGTTCTATAGCAGAATGTACCTCAATGGCTTTAAATACAAGGGAATCACAGGCATGTGGGATATTGGATGGTAGATGCCTACGTATATTTTCAATTATTATGAAAAAGAATAAAAATATTTTCTGTTCAAACCGATTTTTTTATTTATTCTATTCTCTTTCTCTCTCTATCTCATCTGTGACTCAAATTAAGTCCTTCCCATTGATGCCAAGGTGAGCAAAACCAGAGTTACTTCAGCTAGTCAAAGTCAAATACTTTTATTTTACCATGGAAGCCCTTTTAGTACAAGACTGGTTGCCAAAGAGGCCCTGACGAGAAAACAATACAATGGGAGTATGTATAAACGGTAAAAAGACATAGGACATGAAAAAATTTCATAGACATCAGGGTTAAGGTAGAAAATAAGGTTTTGTTCGGCTTGACATCAATGGCATTGAAAATATTTGAGTCAAAGATGAGAGAAAAAAATGAGAAAATAAAGATACAATCGGTTTGAAAACGGAATGATTTATTGAATTGAGATTTGTGATCGGAAATGCGACGACCCTCTCTCCCTGTATACAAATATATCACAGCTAGAGTTCCTGATTTAAATGGAAATATACGTCGGCTAGGCATCTACCATCCAATATCCCAGAGGCCAGGCAACGGTGAAGGGAACGTATTTTGCAGCCATCTCATCGTGTTTTGACAGTGCATCACCCGACGAGACGTTTTCTCACCTCCGAGACAGTGGTACTAACACTTAACAAAGATGATTAGACACAGAATACCATTAACAGTGTGCTTCATTTACGCCTAGTCCGTTTTTCTTTCACCGGGGAATAGTTTCTCTGAAACTTCACCCATTATTTACCAAAATTGTATCGTACAAGGTCTTGCGAGATAGATGAAATTCTCTGCCCTGATCATTTGGATTCAAAACCACTTCGCTCTGTCGAACATACGATTTGATCCAAACTAACAGACCGATAACTCTTCATCGTTACATGTTGTCGATATTACTGCAGAAAATTAAGTCCTTTGGGATGGGATAATAGCATACTCAGTAAGAGGTCAACACCAATCGTGGGGTCAGCTAAGTAGAGTTTGTCGGCTTGACCATTCCCCCCAAGACAAGAGGCGATACTAAGTCGGTAAACAGGCGTGAATCTTCACAAACAATATTCCCCTGAAGGATAGGCCAGGCGCTGATCAAGGATACATATTAATGGTCAACATCATCCTTCATAATGTAGGTCTATATACTACGTGTGAACCTTGCAGGCAGATGTGAACAGTGCAGCTATTACTCGAACCTACCGTTTAACCTATCTGGCCTGGGCGATTTGGGGTGTATCGCAGCCTGGTGGGGGGGGGGGGGGCGGAAAGTGCCCCCCTCCCCTATATATTTTCTCTACCACTAAGGCTAGAGCGCTGAAACTTACCATACAGTATCTTGGGTTCAAGCTCTACCGGGAAATGTAAAAAAATCCAAGATGGCCGCCATGATGACGTCACAGTGACGTCATCTTCTCGGAAGACATTTTTCGGCCTTTTTGGGGTCGATTTTTCGAAATTTTCATTTTTCCGATTTTTCTCTCGAAAAAAAATCAAATAAAATAGAAAATAATTAGTTTTGCATAAATAAAATACATTCAAGGCCTTCTAGGCAAGGAAAATGTGCAGAAATGGAGCGAAAAGATTGAAAAACACGACTTTCGCAGATACCATATGGCCGCCATTTTGAATTTACCCATGATCCTCTGCCCGAGAGTACATGTATATGAAAATAGGCTCAAAATGACCCCAATAAGATAAGCTTTAAAGTCACCAAGTTTCAACCTCCTCGGTTTTGTCGCCTCCGAGCAGCAGAGAAAAGTTCACTAGGGGGGGGGGGCACTTCCCCCTCCCTAGTGCCCCCCACCAGGCCAGGTAGGGTTAAAATAACGGCCAATGAACGGTCGATGTTCGAATATCCGCCTTCGGGAGATATCCGTATATTTTGAGGAAGGCCTATAGTTTATGCGGAGAAAAAGCTGCAGGAATTTTTTTTCAAGTTCTATTCGTCTCTTAAATGAAAACAAGTGCGTACATAAACACGTGTTTTCAAATCTGAGAGGACGAAATATACAACGCATTGCCTGGGGCTTAATTCGCTGAAATGTGAGTCTATTCGGAAAGGTCATGAGGTCACGAAGGCAGTTCGTTAGGCCTATTAATTAAACGGCTGGTCTTAGTAATGGCGAATTCGTCTTCTGTCCTGGCTCAGCTTTGTCAGACGAACTATGACCAGGGATGATGGGCCAACATCAGCTGTTTTACTGTCTTCAATCCTCCTTGTACACAGACGCGCTGCCCCGGAGGGCCTATTCCTCATGTAAGGAAAACACAATAGGTGACTACATGTGGGGAACCTTTTGCTGAACCTGGAAAAGCTACCTAACAAACTGCATTGCGCACGGTGTTCCCGATTTGAAGATCCTTATAAGACGAACTGCCCCCCCACCCCCGCGGAGGTGAAATATATCAGAAAGTAAATCTGTTTCATGATGAACGCTCGTCATTTGCAAAGACGGCGACAAAATGGTATTGAGCATTGTAGAACTCTAATGTCACAATTGCGACAATTGTGGCATTAGCAGTTGTCAGATCGCCAGCTAATGTCGTAATTGTGTCATTAGCAGGCGACTCTGCATGCAGAGTCGACAACTAGAGACGCAATTACCACAACTGTGTCATTAGTAGTTGCTATTGCAAGATTTAATCATACATGATGTCTGATATATTTTTGCCTCAAATAATTACTGGTTCTCAGTTGTGACAATAAGCGTCGACATGCTCGCTATCACTCTTTTTAGTGACGGAGTCGCCTGCTATTGTTACAACGCTGGCGAACTGACAATTGTCGTAATTGCGTCATATTCTTAAATGCATTTTTTGAGTCGATTTCATGGTCAGATTAACGGTAGATACTTCATGTAGGGAGCTATTGTCTCAATCTCGTTGCAGCTGAAACTGCCTGAGTATGAACATATTGTCATTCTCCAGACTTGGTTATTGTATGCATTGTCTCGTGATTCGATAAATAATTTCTTCGAAAACATTATGCATTGGGAAATAATTATCTGATGTGAAATAAAATAGCTTTTGTTCACAATTGTTAAGCAAAAATACGAAAACAGCACTTTTTGGTACCCGCATATGGTTGCCATTGTGAATTTACCCATGAGTCTGTGCTCAGAAGGTTATGCAAATATGCTCGAAATGACCCAAATATGATAGGCTACAAAGCCACGGAGAGCCATTTCTTAATTTTTCTGTCATTTTAGAGATAGTGTAGAGTGTTTGGTGGTATAATGCCCCCCCCCCCCCCTCCCCACACGGGCTTGGTAGGATTAACTGTAATTTAAATTTAGCCGGCATAAAAGCTCAAGAAAATAGAAAGTCCCACATAATGAGGCATACCATTTCCGTGTTTTGACTTTGGTAAAATTTATCCCATGTTATCAGCAGAAAAAAAACAGCATACAAATACTGCACTATTTTTTGAAAACATGTTCTTCCTAGAGAAAAGCGGTCAGCAGTTTTCAGTGATGCCGGCAAGACATACTGATTTTACTCTCCGTATCATTTACCAGTATCCGTTCATCAGAATGAATTTTCAAGTTGTATTGTAGAATATGATTCAACTCAGTGGTTTTAAAGTGAAGGAACATATTTTGCAACCTTAATTCCCTCCGTATCTGGACAGTGTTCCGTACAAGATACGATGTTTTTGACGCATTTCTCACGTTTGATCATGAAAAAAAAAACGATATATCTTCGTAGATGCAAGCTATCAAGATACCTAACGAAAAGTGTTCGTATTCAAAATTCACACGGTGCAAACACTGCTTGAAAACCAAAATGTAGCAATACATACACGGTATTGGAAACATCGCGTTCATGGCAATTTGGTCACACGAGTTATCTCCCATGAAAACAGTTCCTCGCGCCCTCTCCCATGAAAAGATTCTCACTTCATCTCGCATGCAAACATTCCTGTTTCGTTTCATCTGCCATGCAAACAGTTCCTCGTTTCGTTCCATAATCCAGATATTTCATCGATTATGTCTTCGTATTTATCTATTTTCGACATGTTTGAATGGGACTGTCTTCCCAATATCAATATTTCTGTACAACGACACTGTCTTATTAATTTTTGAAACAACTTCTCGAGATACAGTTTTCTTGCTAAGGTGATTAATAGCTTCTATAATGACCGAGCAAAACGTTACCATTGGAAGCATCTTTATTACACCTTAGAAATCTTTTTTTATGATTTTTAAATGATTTTTATTCAAAGTCAATGCGATTAAAACTACCCCTCTCTGGCTCACACATTTACAACTGGCGTAACGGTAATTTGGCGGGTTTTTGTGGATACAAACACAGCATGGTATCCACATTTTAAAAATCACCAAAAACTTGGTTTTCCAAAAATGTGGATACATACACTATAATGGCGACGTATCCACATTTTATTAACATTATAATGACTGCTATACTTTTATAATTCATCGATATAAAATCCGTACGATTATGAAAAGTTCTCGCGACTTCGGATTCCTCGAGACGAAGCTAAAAAAACTCCAACGAGTTTTCGGTGTCGATCTGCTGACAGTAAAACAGCAGGAGGTACTTACGATCCGTTAGACTGAACTACTAGATACTTATCATTCCAATAATCGTATTGTTCGACAGAGTTTATGAGTGGAAGTTGAGACGGATGGAAAAGAGATGCTATTATTTCCCGGAGCTTGTGGTTGCTTTTGTCAGCCATGTTGGAGACTTGTAGAGTCCAATTTTCTGATTGGTTGAATAATAGTTGGGCAGATTACGCAGATTTCAGCCAATCAAACTTTTCCTTACTCTTCACCTGCAGTTGATGTAAAATTTGGACTTCCGATTGTTTGAAGTTTCTTGGGACATATAGTACCTCTTTCCCATAAATACGAGGAGAAAAACAACTATATACTCTTAAAATCTCCTTCCGATTTCGATTTAGCCCTGGAAAGTCGGACGAGAATATTTTGACTCGGTCAAAATATTCAGCCTAAACTTTTCTCAAATTTAGGTTTTAAAAGTTAGAATCGAGTTCTATAGAGGTGTTTACATTGCTAATAAGGTGTGGATACATCATTTATATAGAAGGTGTATCCACATTTTTGAAAAAATAGCTGATTTTACGTCTCGCGAAAATGTGGATACACTTCCTATATAGGCGCTGTACAACTTAAAAACGAGAACAAAGAAATAACGCGCATCTTCATTCCGATGCATGTGGTATATTTTATCAATTTCCTACTTTCATAGTCCGTCGGATATCTTTCGAATGCTTTTGTCAATAAACTTCAAATTTGTTGTACCTATTGCTCATAACTAAGTCAAAATTCAATCATTTTACAGCCCGTGTGCCGGTTTTTCTTTCAAATGAAACCGTACTTAATTCTAGGGAGCAACATATACTGATTTTTCACCAACAAACACGTTATTATACTTTATTTCACAAACAATACGGTGGGAAAGGTCGACATCAGCTAAGATAGCGGCGCCCATACATTTAGGGAATGCCGGGAAGTAATCGTTTTCACACTGTTTTGGATTATTTGTTCCACACTCACTCACTCACTCACTCACACACCCACACCCACACACTCAAACACTTATTCACTGACTCACTCACGCACACCCTCAATCACACCCTCATTCGCGCCCATCCACACTCACACCCTCACTCACACACCCTCATTCACTCAAACACACCCTCACTCACACACACTCATCCACGCGCACCCTCACTCACAAGAACCCTCACTCACAAGCCCCCTCACTCACCCACACCCACACCCTCGCTCACACACACACCCTTCCTCACCCATACCCTCACACACACACGCTCACACCCTCACTCACACACACCCTCACACACATTCACTCAGACACCCTCATCCACGCCCACCGTCACGCACACGCACCTTCACTCACACGCACCCTCACCCACCCACTCTCTCACACACACACCCTCCCTCACTCGCACCCTCACTCACACACACACACTCCCACCCTCACTCACACACACCCTCACTTACACACACTCTCTCGCACACACCCTCACTCACATCCTCACTCACTCATGTTTCGCACAAACTTGCACACACCCTCACTCACGCACACCCTCACTCATTCGCTCACTTAGACACCCACACTCACACACACAAACACTTATTCAGTGACTCACACACACCCTCAAGCACACCCTCACTCACGCACATCCTCACTCACACTCACATCCTCACACACACCCTAACTCCCTCAAACACACCCTCACCCACACACCCTCATCCACGCGTACCCTCACTCACTCACACGTACGCTAACTCACACCCTCTCTCATACACACCTTCACTCACACCCCCTCATTCACTCAATCACACACCCTCATTCACACACACCCTCCCTCACCCTCACCCTCACTCACACGCAATCACACCCTCCCTCACCCACGACCTCCCTAACACACACCCTCACTTACACACACCCTCCCTCGCACACACACACACTCACACTCACATCTCTCTCACAGACCCTCATACAAACCCTCCCTCGCACACCCACTCACACTCTCGAACACTTACTGACTCACTCACAAAGTCAAGCACACCCTCACTCATGCACTTCCTCACTCACATACCCTCACTCAAACACACCCTAACTCACACACCCTCATTTACGCGCACCCTCACTCACACGCACCCTCACTCACACGTATGCTGACTCACACCCTTTCACTCACACACACCTTCCCTCACGCCACTCACTCACTCAATCACACACACCCTCACTCACACACCCTGACGCACACCCTCACTCTCATTCACTCACCATTATCACTCACCATCACGCACACTCTCACTCACTCACACCCTCGCTCACACACCATCACACCCTCGCTCATACATTATCACGCACACACATCCCCAAACACACTCACCCTCCCATTCTATCATTATCAAAGATGGGGGAGAATTATCGAAATCTATGGAAGCAGGGATGCTGTCAGAGATGTGAGAGAAATTGTTGTAGCCTATCGAAGCAGGGATGGTATCAGAGATGAGAGAGAAATTTTGTAGTCTTTGGAAGGAGGGATGCTGTTAGAAATGAGGGAGACATCATTGTAGTCTTTGGAAGCAGGGATGCTATCAGAGATGTGGGAGAATTTATTGTAGTCTTAGGAAGCCACGATGTTATCAGAGATGCTGGAGAAAATATTGTAGTTTTTGGAAGCTGGGATGCTGTCAGAGATGACGGAGATATTATTGTAATCTATGGAAGCTGGGATGCTGTCAGAGATAAGGAAAGAATTATTGTAGCGTATGGAAGAAGGGATGCTATCGGATATGAAGGAGAAATTGATGTAATCTATGAAAGCTATCAGAGATGAGGAAGACATTATTTTATTCTATGGAAGCGCGGATGTTATCTGAGATGAGGGAGAAAATATTGTAGTCTTTGTAAGCAGGGATGCTATCAGAGGTAAGGGAGAAATTATTGCAGTCTTTGAAGGTAGTGATGCTATTTGAGATGAGGAAGAAATTATTGCCATCAGAGATGACTATTGTAGATTTTGGAAGCAGGGGTGCTATCAGAGATGTGTGAGTAATTATTGTTATCTATGAAAGTTGGGATGTTATCAGAGATGTGGAAGACATTATTGTATTCTATGGAAGCAGGAATGTTATCACAGATGAGGCAGAAATTATTGTAGTCTTTGGAAGCAGAGATGCTAGCAGAGATAAGGGAGGAATTATTGTAGTCTATGGAAGCAGGGATGCTATCAGAGATGAGAGACACATTATTGCAGTCTTTGGAAGCAGGGATGCTACCAGAGATGAAGGAGAATTTATTGTAGTCTATGGAAACAGGGATGCCGCCAAAGATAAGGGAGAAATTATTATAGTCTATGGAAGCAAGGATGCTAACAGAGATGATGGAGAAATTATTGTAGTCTATGGAAGCAAGCATAGGCTATCAGGAATGAGGGAGAAATTAGGAATGCTATCAGAGATGAGAGAGGAATTATTGTATTCTGTGGAAGCAGGGATGTCATCAGAGATGGTGACATTATTGCAGTCTTTGGAAGAACGGGTGCTATCAGAGATGAGATATTATTGCAGCTATGGAGAAGTTATGCGGCGGTTCACCGCAACTCGTCCATGCCAAATGGGGTTATAGTTGAAAGAGAATTTATTACAGAGAAATTTTTTGGCCAGGGAGAGTTTATTGAAGACTTCAGGGAGAGGTTATCACAGATGAGCTGGGAAAATATTATTATTATCTATGATAATAGACACGGTTAATGATTAGTACTGTGATATTTTCGTGTTTGCTCCAACAACAGACTTCACGCCATTAAAGACCGAAGTCTAGCATAATGACCCAAGCGGTACCAGAAGTTCACCTTAGGATTTCAGCTTCTGTGAATCACAGAGCGCACCAATGAAGTGTTGGTCTGAGGTGGAGGGAATGCCACCCCCTTGTGTTGACACCGTAAGGTTTCCGGGGGGGTGTTGTTAGTAACGGTTTAGTCTCACGTACCTGGATCTGCTGCACGGCTGTGTATTATCGGCTGGATATGTTTCATACCACCTGCCTAAAATTTGCACATCAGCAGGTAAATCGTAAATTGTAGACAGAAAAAATCCATTTGTTTTTTATCAAGAGGAATAGACAAGTAATGTAGAACAAGATAAGCGCACAATTTAGCAGTGAATCAATGTTATTGTTTCCATTTTAATTGATTGCAATTATTTCCAATCGGTTCAAAAGAAATTTCAGTCTAATGAATTAAAAAGCTGACGATTATATTATAATGAATCTTCATAGTCAATTCTGGATTTACATTTATGAATTGCGAATCTGTAATTGACTACAAATGTGAATTCGATGTAATTATAGAATTACAATCAATCTTGATCAAATGGAAATATTGTTGATGCCACCAGGGTATGTGCTCAACTTTATGCATCATATTCCACGTACTTGGAAGTACAAAAACTGTGAATAACTGATGCTCGATTTCTAACTGCTTATAGTACAATACAATATAAACTGAAAAAAATTGCGTTGTGTTAAGACAATATTGTGCTATTTTGACTTCAAAAGTGAAGCGTTAAGCTTGGCGTTGGCAGGCGTTGATACTAGGTGGCGCCTCACACGACGCATTCGGACCACGGATGGTCCATCTCTACCCCAAACGCTTTCCTATACACCCCAAAATGCCTACTTTGGCTACTACTCCTACTGATGACGTCACCGATGACGTAACAGATGACGTGGACATCCCTCAAGCCGTAGTCTACACTCCGAGCGCTACAAGATGACACCCCACACGACGCATTCGGACCACGGATGGTCCATTTTACCCAAACACCTTCCTCTACACCCGCCAAAATACACGCTTTCGCTACTAATTCTACTGATGACGTCACCAATGACGTCACAGACGACGTGGACATGCCTCAAGTCGGCGTCTATACCCCGCGAGCTACAAAATGACACCACACACGACGCATTCCTCTCTACCCCAAACACACCCCCACGCACCCCCAAAATGACCACTTTACTTAATACACGTATGCGCAGATTGACGCGACTTGCAATAAAAAAACACGCCATTCTGACTCTAGCTCACAAAAGCTTCACTTTGACACAGTGGTCCATCTCTACCCCAAACACACCCCCCATGCACCCCCAGAATGTCTGCTTTCTATACTACGACCAGACTGCGCATGCGCAGAATAATGAAAACGGACGATACATTAGACAAGTCGGACGCTCCTCCACGAGAGCTTCATAATAAGACCCCATACGACACCATCGGACCACTAGGGGCTCACCTAGACCCAAAAACGTCCACCCAGCACTATTTACCCATTACGCATGCGCGCAATGACTTTTTCAAAAAGTTTCACCGCTTATCTTCGAGACACCGCCCATCGTGTTCTACGTGCTGAGACGTGAAAATCAAGTTCCCACAACACATATCGCAATGTGCAGGAGTAAATTTCCCAGTATGGACCTATCCACTGATCCAGTATGGGCCTATGTACAGACCTACCAGGTACCTGGACATTTAAAAAAATCTCACTGCTTGGCTTCGGGACCCCGCCCATCGTGTTTTACGTGGTGAGACGTGAAAAACAAGATCCCACAACCCATATCGCAATGTCCAGCAGTAAATTTCCCAGTATGGACCTATCCACTGAGCCAGTATGGGCCTATATACAGACCGACCCGGTACCGGGATTTTTCGACAAAATTTCACCGCTCAGCTCCGAGACCCTTCCCATCGTGTTTTACGTGGGGAGACGAAGAAAACAAGACCCCCACAACCCATAGTAAAATCCACAAAAAAAGACCACCGCCCATACCCCATACAGCCATTTTCCCGTATAGATGCAAATGTTCGAATCATTCTCCTATTGTTGAGGTAAAGTCCGTGTTCCGTTTTTTCATATTTTCGGGATCAGTCCTCATTTGACATACACTCACCCATGACTTGATGGGTAAGGGGCTCGGACCACTATTAAATTTACATTGACGGCCATGTTAACGAAACTGCACCTGGCTGATTTATTAATTATTTTTGGACTTCCATCTCCTGGCAGTTTGTAGTTCCATTCAAGTCCTGCATCGCCATCTACTTCTTGGCGGGGGTCGCCCATCAAAATTTCGAACCAGAGCGTCCTGTTGGCAAGCACTGTACTTCCGGCGAATAACTTACCTCCAAAAAGCAGAGTCTACGCACCTGCATATAGTGCCTCAGACTGGCATGAATTATGCAGTGAATTCAAAATAAAAGTCACAACTCAAAAGGGCACTTGTCATGCTTAATGTTGGCCATGCAAGCCCTTGTCTCATTATCAAAAGGAAGCTGGGGAAAAAATCAGCACAAAAACTTGTCCTCTATGGCAGAGGTTATTTAGAGGGGTTAACGGCTAGGGACTTTTTTTTAGTGGTCCGAGCCCTACTAGACACATTAAATTCAACCAATCCAAATGACATTTGGGAGGCATGTGACCTGTCCACTTACCATTTCATGTTAGCCTATCTGAGCTACTTCCATCAAATATGTCTCGGAATATGAACCATTAACTACATCTACCCCCATCTTTCTTCACAATACACATGTATTCACTATAGTGTGAGGTGCCTTATGGCATTGCCTAAACCAAGAAAACTCCTGTCACTGAGGAGCTGATCAGTCTCAAAATGGATTCTGCATACATCTGTGAATCCTATACCTAAATAGAAATATCCCTAAACTGTTTCTGGATTTTTCAATAAATTTTTAAAAAAGATGCAAAAAAATTCAGATTTTGGGGATTTTTATGGTAAATATGATATTTCAGTGGAAAAACTAAAAATGTGTACCTGTCAAATTCTGGTCTGTATGAAAGGGGGACATCTAATACACAAATAAATGCCAGGCAGTGGCAAAAAAAATAAATAGCAAGACCCTGATGTCACTACTGCATACCATAATACACATAATCATGTGTATCCATTAGGGTGATACGTGCAATACATTACTGTGATCAGCCTATGATGAAAGGTGTCAGATCAATTGACACACACTTTTGTCATAGAGACAGATAGTATATAAACTTTACCAATTACATGGCTATCTCATCACATCTCTAAAACATCACCAGATCAGCATGCGAAACTCGAAGAAACGGAAGCGAGTTAAGAAAGGAAAGCGAGGGAGCTTGGTCACCCGGTTCAAATTGGGTCATAAATTACTTCCCCAAAAAGTCTGCCATGCACAGGAGACACCCTCAACTTCAGGCATCATAAAAAACTCTGAAGAGGTGGAAACAACTAAACAGAATGAGCCAAAATCAGCATGGCACCCCAGGTATGACAGAGAGGAATTCAGCAAAGTCACCAGAGTTGGTTATGATGGATGAGGAAGGAAGGTCTGGGAAGGCAAAACTATTACATCCGAAGGAGTCGAAGAAGCCGGATTTAGCAGAAAAGTATGCAAAAGGCTCCAGCAGAGCAGGGGAGGATAGGTCTGAGACTGTTGCATGCTGGGAAACTGCAAGATATGTGAAATAAGGCAAAACAGGACCACGCCACCATTACACCTACCTGCCCACTTCCACAATTTGCCGTCAGTGAGGTGAAAAGAGGATTATGCTGGAAACAAACTTATGCAGGGGACATAACTGAAATAGTACAAAGACTACCTAAGGTGTTGGAGTGAGTGAGTGAGTGAGTGAATAGGGTTTAACGTCGCTTTCAACATTAAGGTGTTGGATGCAACAATTGACTGTTATAATGGAAACTGTGGAAGTTGTAGAAGGCATGCTATAGTTTGTGGTGGAGGGGTTAATACTAGTTGGTGGAAGAAATCTAGAAGTCTGAGTGCAAACAACATCAAGTGGTTAAATTTGGATGACAATGACAGAATACTGGTGCGAAAAATATTGAATATGAAATTGCATGCAGCAGCCAGCCCTTGAAACCAAATTTCAAACACATGTAAGTCAGAAGGAACAAACAGGGCATTCTGTGCCTCAGTGTCAAAAAATATGAACTTTCCTACCAATGCGGCAGCGAGAGCTGGAACCACAGTCTTAAGACTGAATCTCGGTGAAGGAACATCACAGCATAAGAAACTTGAAGCACTCCCTGCACCCCTAGAAACTCAGCTCATCTGCCTGCAAAAACCTACAACAAAACAAAAGCAATGCGATTATGAAAGATCATATAAACAGAGGCCAGAGGTTAAAAGAAGAAAAATCTACCATAAAGCAATTAAACTTAAATACTATATAAAAGCTAAGAAAGCTAACCGATGCGGATAAGGCAAAAGAAAAAGAGAAGGCTACAAGAAAAGACACATGCCTGACTTTGAGAAAGACCACATTATAAAGAACAAGAGTTGTCTCCCCTGATGTGTTGGACGACTCACCTGTTAATGCGTGAATTCAGGTGTGCCCCTGAACAAACAATTTGGATACTGTTTACCCAAAAATACATGGCCTGAACATTTCTCCATGGCCCTACACCTCTGTCTCTGATTATTAACAAAACTGACTTCTGCACTCAGGTGTGCAATATTGTGACAACTTGACTGATGACATAAGTGGCTTATGTCACTGGTGAATTCTTCTAAATTTATATTATGATGCAGAATAAATTTCAAACGATGAACGTGAATTATTCTCCATGTTTTCTTTCCAAAAGGCTGGATATTAATCACTCCATAATGGGGTGGCTGCTTCTTCTGCACCCCAGTCCACAGTAAACACGCTCCATTCGAGCCTAATTGGCTATTATAATTATTTTTTTCGAAATATTTTGCTCTTCATGTGGTATACAACTCCGCCATCTTTATCACTAAACTATGAAATTGACATCAGTGAGAGATTGACATCCAGCCTCCTTGTATGACTTACCTGAACCGGTGACATATGTATTCTGTGTTTACGCTTTTAGGGCTCGGACCACTATTAAATTTACATTGACGGCCATGTTAACGAAACTGCACCTGGCTGATTTATTAATTATTTTTGGACTTCCATCTCCTGGCAGTTTGTAGTTCCATTCAAGTCCTGCATCGCCATCTACTTCTTGGCGGGGGTCGCCCATCAAAATTTCGAACCAGAGCGTCCTGTTGGCAAGCACTGTACTTCCGGCGAATAACTTACCTCCAAAAAGCAGAGTCTACGCACCTGCATATAGTGCCTCAGACTGGCATGAATTATGCAGTGAATTCAAAATAAAAGTCACAACTCAAAAGGGCACTTGTCATGCTTAATGTTGGCCATGCAAGCCCTTGTCTCATTATCAAAAGGAAGCTGGAAAAAATCAGCACAAAAACTTGTCCTCTATGGCAGAGGTTATTTAGAGGGGTTAACGGCTAGGGACTTTTTTTTAGTGGTCCGAGCCCTACTAGACACATTAAATTCAACCAATCCAAATGACATTTGGGAGGCATGTGACCTGTCCACTTACCATTTCATGTTAGCC
Organism: Hanleya hanleyi; assembly: GCA_036873755.1. Lineage (NCBI taxonomy): Eukaryota > Metazoa > Mollusca > Polyplacophora > Lepidopleurida > Hanleyidae > Hanleya > Hanleya hanleyi. The sequence goes on along the minus strand of JAVTVY010039898.1, from coordinate 473 downwards.
TATCTGAGCTACTTCCATCAAATATGTCTCGGAATATGAACCATTAACTACATCTACCCCCATCTTTCTTCACAATACACATGTATTCACTATAGTGTGAGGTGCCTTATGGCATTGCCTAAACCAAGAAAACTCCTGTCACTGAGGAGCTGATCAGTCTCAAAATGGATTCTGCATACATCTGTGAATCCTATACCTAAATAGAAATATCCCTAAACTGTTTCTGGATTTTTCAATAAATTTTTAAAAAAGATGCCAAAAAATTCAGATTTTGGGGATTTTTATGGTAAATATATTTCAGTGGAAAAACTAAAAATGTGTACCTGTCAAATTCTGGTCTGTATGAAAGGGGGACATCTAATACACAAATAAATGCCAGGCAGTGGCAAAAAAAATAAATAGCAAGACACTCATGTCACTCCTGCATACCATAATACACATAATCCTGTGTATCCATTAGGGTGATACGTGCA
>JAVTVY010039897.1:0-19439 GCA_036873755.1 Hanleya hanleyi | reverse complement strand
AGTAATCCCTCTAATAATTCAATCCCCCTATCAAAATTCAATCGGCTATTCTAATAAATTTGATCACCCCGAAAATCACTGAAATAATGAAAAAATAATGGATTATAAGCATGATTTTGAACCATTTTGTCAACTTCCTGTTTTAATAAATTTGATCACCACAGATTTTATTGTGTGAAATTTCACTTCCTGTGATTGAATGATTAGAGGGATTATAAATTTACTGAAGTGAAAATACATGAATATCCAGTGAAGATCTTATCTACTTAAGTTGTCATTTTTGGTCTTTCAAGACGTGTTTAGGAAGGTGTACTGATATAGGGTCAGGTTAAATATGTTATGTAGGTGTAACTGTGTGGAGGTATTTTAATATTAGAGGATCGCATACGGCTGAGATAGATTAGAATCGGGATGCCAGAGGGTAAAGACTGGGTGAAAGAATTAATCAATTGAACCTTTGCAGTGAGACATTGCAGGGCTAGATCTATATCAATTTATTAGCAAACTTTGCATACATAATAAGTCAGCCTAACACTTCTAATATTGGTATGATTTCCGGTCACACAAAAAAAAAAAAAATGTACCAAAAAAAACCCACATACATGTAATTGTTTTTGCAGATAAGCGAGCAACATGAATCATGTGCTCTGAATTTTGTGGAGTTAAGAGAAACTATTTCCACACTTACAGTTTGGTTTTGATGAGCTATTGAATCAAAAATCTTCGACATCATAGGAGGGGCCCTCGGTGACCGAGTGGTCTAAGGTGCTTTGCTGGTGACCGCCAGCCTCACACCACTGAACCAGCACAGATTCGAGCTGGTGCATGTGTGAAAGTTTGCCAGTTACTTGCCGATGAGCAGTGGTTCTTTCTGGGTACCGGTACTCTGGCTTCCTCCACCATTTAAACTGGCCGTCACTGTATGAGTGAATAACCTTGAGTGTGGCAGTAAACCAAAGCCGCCCTCCCCCATGCAAATAGGATCACCCTCGTCCTGTCCATGTGTATAGGATTGGCCTCAGCTGTCCATATGTATACAGGATCACCCTCATCCTGTCCATGTATATAGGATCACCCTCATCCTGTCCATGTATATAGGATCACCCTCATCCTGTCCCAGGTATACAGGATCACCCTCATCCTGTCCATGTATATAGGATCACCCTCCTCCTGTCCCAGGTATACAGGATCACCCTCATCCTGTCCATGTATACAGGATCACCCTCATCCTGTCCATGTATACAAGATCACCCTCATCCTGTCCCAGGTATACAGGATCACCCTCATCATGTCCATGTAAACAGGATCACCCACATCCTACCCATATATATAGGATCACCCTCATCCTGTCCATGTATATAGGATCACCCTCATCCCGTCCATGTATATAGGATCACCCTCATCCTGTCCATGTATACAGGATCATCCACATCTTATCCATGTATGTAGGATCACCCACATCCTGTCCATGTATACAGGATCACCCACATCCTGTTCACATATTTAGGATCACCCTCATCCTGTCCATGTATATAGGATCACCCTCATCCTGTCCATGTATATAGGATCACCCTCATCCTGTCCATGTATATAGGATCACCCTCATCCTGTCCTTGTATACAGGATCACCCACATCCTGTTCACATATTTAGGATCACCCTCATCCTGTCCATGTATATAGGCTTACCCTCATCCTGTCCATGTATATAGGATCACCCTCATCCTGTCCATGTATATAGGATCACCCTCATCCTGTCCATGTATATAGGATCACCCTCATCCTGTCCCAGGTATACAGGATCACCCTCATCCTGTCCATGTATACAGGATCACCCTCATCCTGACCATGTATATAGGATCACCCACATCCTGTCCATGTATATAGGATCACCCTCATCCTGTCCCAGGTATACAGGATCACCCTCATCCTGTCCATGTATATAGGATCACCCTCATCCTGTCCCAGGTATACAGGATCGCCCTCATCCTGTCCGTGTATACAGGATCACCCACATCCTGTCCATGTATATAGGATCACCCTCATCCTGTCCCAGGTATACAGGATCGCCCTCATCCTGTCCATGTATAGGATCACCCTCACCTTGTCCATAAGAAAACTCTAGCCTAAACTACCAAATAATGAACAGAGACAGGACAACAAGCAATCGAGCCTAAACTACCAAATGAAGTACAGACAGGACAGCAAGCATCTAGCCTAAACTACCAAATAATGAGCAAACTATATTTACCAAATAAATATACCAACAGCTCCAACTCGTAAGTTCAATATAAAAAGTTCTTTATTCATCATGATGAGGGCATAATTGAAGATTTTAGAAAAGACTATCACTAAGATTTGATGTGATGTTAAGTCAAAAATAACAGTTTGATGTTGTGTTACATTGAAAATCTGTATATCATTGTACAGGTTGGTACTTGACACAAGATCTGTGTTGTATATTTTCAGATCTTCAACACCAAGTCGGACATGTTGATCCACTGTCAACAGATCCACAAGCAGGACCCCAAACCTTACAAATGCCCCACCTGTAACAAGTGTTTCGCCAACTCGTCGTACCTGTCACAGCACGCTCGTATCCATTCCGGTATCAAGCCGTACAAGTGCGAGATCTGTGAGCGCAAGTTCACCCAGCTCTCGCACCTCCAGCAGCACATTCGCACGCACACTGGCGAGAAGCCGTACAAGTGTAACCATCCGGGATGTGGCAAGGCCTTCTCCCAGCTCTCAAATCTCCAGTCACACTCTCGCTCCCACATGACGGACAAGCCGTATCGCTGCAACTCTTGCTACAAGTGTTTCACCGACGAGGCGGGACTGCGCGAGCACATTCCCAAGCATTCGGACACCAAGCACCTGAAGACGCATATATGTAGGATATGTGGTAAGTCATACACTCAAGAGACGTACCTGACGAGACACATGGTGAAACACTCCCAAGACAAGCTCCCCAAGCCTGGCTCGCGCCAGATCAAACAGGAACCCATCGACCACTCCCCCGGCAATTTCGACGATCGTGGCCCTCCTGAGTCTTCGGTCAGTTCGTGCAGCAAGGGCTCATCCGCCTTCGTGCCAATTCCCCATCAGTACGGTAACCCGGCCTCCATCAGTACATCGAGCGGCTCCTACAACTATGGCTCCCCGCTGCAGGCCAACAACCTGAGCTCCACACTGCCACACATCTCTTCGATGTCGCCGCGCTACTTCCCCTATGACCCGCTGGGCTTCCGCAAGTCGGAGGCGCAGGACCGTAACTTGAACATGAGTGTGTCACGGGACAGTGCTATGCTGGCTAACAGCTTACTGAGCCTTCAACACATCAAAAACTATGCATCTCAACAGATGCCTTCGTACACCCCGACGTGTACCAGCGGAGGATCACGACTAACATGAACCGAAACCGGGACACTGTAGCTGATTAAATTAGCCCTCGTCTTATTATTGTTTCTGATTACGTGACAACAGTACTGGTACCAAGGTCTGGTTCCTGACATTGGCCCAGCCAATCAACTAGCACGGTTATATTGTTGTAATTTGGTTACTATGGTTACCACTGTTGTTCATCATCGGTGACCGTTACCGTGGATACATGTATGACGGTTGCCATAGTTACACCTATGATGACTGTAATTTCCCTCGGGGCGAGTGCAAGGTTTTAATACTGCATGGTTCCATGAGTCACTCCATTCATATACATTAATCTTCGCATCGTTACAACGAGCTGTCCAACAGCAACATTTGTCCTGGCATTGGAATCAGTGCTATGATTAAATGACATTGTTCATCACACAAGCAGTTAAAACATTCATTGCTGTGAATTTTTAGAAATGTACAAACTGGACGATGTGACGTGATGCCTCTAGCCGTGCTATAGATAGTGCTTGTAGGCCAATCTGACACCAGGGGGTGCTGCCAGTGTACGTGTAGTTAGAGCTCATATCATAGATGCATTCCCCATAGCCTGTGACAGTGTTTTTGTTGATGTATTCATGCAGGCCACTGTGCTATACAAAAGACAATCATATGAACGTCATACCAAAGCACTTTTCAGCATGTTGTATGTTAAATTTCAGATAATTTCTGAATTAATGTTCTTCCTCAATTCCTGGACATTGATTGGTGTAACAGTCTGATGGCATCCATTTGGCCGTGTCCAAACATGGCCAAGATACGTGCAGCTCTCGGGCGGAGAAGGTGCAGATGGTTCTCCACGACACACTGATGACACGTCGGCTGACGTTTACTTGAAGTGTATTCTGGACTGGAGATGTCAGCAGCATCATGGTGTCCTGCCAACCAAGGTGAAAGACAAAGGCGCCGTGGTCAGACAAGAGGACATCAGAATGTCAAGGTCAAGAACCAATGCACGACAATGCCAAGGTCAAAATAATTACAGCTCGTTTTTACGCCACGTGGTGAATAATTTCATGGAGAATCCCATGGATTCGATCGGTCTAACCTCTGACGTTATTGTTTAGAGCAAATTTGTTGGGTTTTTATCTTGACTTCGATCCTTAACAGTTCAAGATGAGATCATGATTATTCATAAATAACGGTCAAAATTGAACACCAAATATCAGGATTTATATCCGATTATTTTTGGGATAGCACTTTCGAATATTTCGAATATCTATAATGATTTAATCTCCGATCACCCAATTGGCTTTAATTGTGTTAGTGATGTTTTCATTGAAGTTTTGCACATGGGATGCAATGGATTTCAAAGTAATTTGGATTTGTTGTATCGGTGAAGATTTTTTTTCGGGAAAAATATAGAGCTCGTGAATCATCATTGTACATAGATCCATCTGTGAAGATGGCTAATACCTATCTGATGTAGAATTTTAACACAAATGTTTAATAATGTTCACCAAAAAAAATATGAGGACGCTACATTATTGTGGCAGAAAGTGTTCAACATCAGGTCATTGTGTATATCTTCATGTCTATAGTTCGTGCTGCATTTATGCCATCTACAAAAACGTAGTAGTTTCGAACTTTCCAACGAACTTGGAAAGTCGTTAGTATGTTAATTATCACTCCTACTCATTAACAATACATGAGTAAGCTTGCCTCACATTTTAAATTTGTAGAATGCACCCCGCTTCATCAGTGTTGATTTGTGTTTAAAATTTATATGCTATATATATGGTATTCAATCATGTGTGATGGCATTTTTAGCCTTGTATAGTGTAAATAAACTGGATAAATAAACACGTAGAAGGTATTTACTTGTGCAGGTTGTTTTAGCACGGTCTTTCCTGCACTTTTTTGATAGAGGCAATTTAAGGGCCAAAACCTTGCTGTATGTACACTTATTTGATTTTGTATTTTACTTTTCTTTTTCTTTTTTTTTTTTGGTTTTACTTCTGTGTACGTCGTTTTTGTTAGTAGAGCAAAGAGAACAAGATCTCATCATAGTAAAAAATAGTCACAGACCTATATGATTACGTTATTGTATACAGATACGTATATGTATGTGTTCAATGCTAAATAACGGTTCCATGATAAATTTCATCATTGCTTATATCTTAAAATCAAACATGGTCTTTAATGGGTACAGTCTACCAAAATTTGATACATTCAGGGTTCTGTATTGATGTAAATTTCCTTTATGCACTGTTATTATATTATGTCCGATCGTCTACTACATTTACACCTCTTCATCACTTTTGGGGGTCTGGGGCTCTCCAATCATGAATTACTCAAAATAGCATTTTTTACAGACCTCCGTCATATCTAAATTTTTGTTTCAAATTACTAACACTACCAGATCACTTGAGCAGGCATAGGTGAGTTATAACGGATACGCTATGTAGGGATAAGTGGAATTTATTTAAAGGTGAAATGCACAGATTTGAATTTGATCCGTCTTGTATGCAAAAGTTCAGAGACAATGGAGAGCATTAGTCCGCCCACATCCTGACCAATAAAAGAGTATTTTGTAAAAAAAATCATTTTTACTTTAAATTGTATGTTGAATTATAAAACTGAGATCGTAACGACGGGGAAAACTCAACTGAGAAAATCAGCATCGCTTGTCTTCCTTTCTTGACAGAAGTTGTGATGTTCAACTTGCCCCTTTAATTCAAAACCATACTTTTGACAATGTATCACGTATCGTCATGTCAGATATGCTGAATGAAAGGGCTTGCCACTATAACATGATTGTATGAACAAGGGGATGTAAGTGATGCTGATTTTCTTGGTGTGCTTGTAATCTCTCTTGATGGTCTTGTTTCATAGTTTGACATACATGTACATCTCAATGTAAAAATTCCTACAAAATAACCTATACAATGTATAATTTAAGGATGTGCATTTCCCCCTTAACTGAATGAAAATTAAATTCATTTGTGATAATATATATTAAATAATAATAAGGCTCTTTTCGGTCTATCCTGGAACAGGTGACAAAAAGTACACTGGCATATCAAAATCATTACAATGACGTATTTGAAACATTTTGTCTTTAACATTATTTCACTACATTTGTTTGTAACCGTTTGGATTATTTTTCACCTGTATATCGGTGCCAATTATTTTCACCACAGTGGAACTGTACACATCATGTAGATTTACTTTCATTTCCAAATTTCATGGAAATCTATCGAAATGAGCGAAAATCACCAATACCTTTCATGTTGTACTTCTAAAGACTGACTGGGGTCTCTCGGATGCCATGCCTTCGTCATAGTTGTAACGCTAACAGGCCGAGAAAGTTGGAGATACAAATACTCAAAGTACATCAGCCAATGATGTGTCGAGTTTCACTGCTATGGAAACCATCAGCGCTGAAATATTGGAATGAATATATCCGGGTCAGAAACTGGACAGATGTATTCTGGGACAGCACATATACATGTATCTGATAATCGTACTCACATTGGAAATCTACATCTGTATCCTCATTGGCCATTTGTAAGTAGTCGTCATGGTGATCATGTACAGGAAGGGCTCAATGAATATACTTACCAAAAAACTTTTTTTTTCTTTTATTTTCTTCAAACTATTTCGTAATCAATTATTGTAATATCAACATTTAATATTGAAATAAAGTGGATATGTTTAATGTTTTAGAGGTTGAGGGATCATATCATCATGTCTTTTTAATAATGGTAAATTATTTAGGTCAGTGCAAAGTTCATCTCTCCGACTTTTCATATCCTGCAACTGCCAATTCTTATCTACCTTCACTCCTTCAGATATTGGGGGTTCATCTTAAATATTCGAGGAGAGCCGGAAATCGCTCCTTTTGGCTAAATAAAATAAAATGGTAGACTACTGTATTTGCACAGAAACTCTAGTTCATAAAGGGATAATTGGAACATTGGATTGATCAATTCAAATTTTCAAAAAGAAATCTTGTATTTTCATTGGCTAGTTAATTAACTGGAAGAATATCCAGCCAATGACCAAATTTCTGAAAATGTTTCGTTCAATTTTAATTAAAAAAAAAATATAATAAAAATTGAGTGGATAGACCATGCTGATTTATTGATAGTGTGTTGATCAACTAGAATCCATTTTAAAAAAAAATTCAGTTCTCATTCTAGTTTCAATGCAATGACTGCAGGAAGATCATTGGAATCTTATTTGAAAATGAGAAACAGCTGTGAACAGTCTGCAAAAAATTAAATAGGTGTACATGCAGTTTGAATACATTCATTGTTGGATATATCATTACAAACAGATTCTGCTGAAGTCGTTTTTTCTTAGCAAACAGCAATGCAAATAATATTATTACATAACAATTTCTCACTTCATTTCTAATGTTGCAGATTAATGATCCTTTCCTGATTTAATTCTTAGACAAAGGATTGCCGAGGGCGCACCGACGGGTGCAATCATGCATCGCTCGCAGCATAAAGTTATGGTTCGTACTATTCCTCTCCTTCCTATGCTTACAGTATGGGGAATAAACTGGTGTAAATATGCATCAAATTTTTCTACTATTCCAAAAAGGAAGCATTATGCTTACATAGATGATAATTTTGGTAAATTCAAGTCAAAAATAGTCTCATTATCACTGAATAATAAATCCCCATATTGTAAACATAGGAAGGAGAGGAAAAGTATGAATCACAAATTTATGCCGGGAGTCATGCATCAGTGCACCTGTCATTGCGCTGTGGCAAACCTTAGTCTACAAATTAAATTTTTTAAAAAGCAGATTGTTGATCCATGATGCACATTGATTATAAGGATCTGTAACAATGCCCATAGTCTCTCCCTACTCTAGAATTTGATTGGTTTACATTGCAGAAATCTGATTGGTTGATTCACTACAATCTGCCAATCAGGAGTCCTGACATGGAACAGCCAGTCAAGAACCTTCTCACAAAACCTCTGGTTTCAGGATGGTAATTGCATAATTTCGGAAACTTTTCATAGGATTCTTGTTGCAGAATGATAAAAAAGCAATCTGATCTGATTTCTATGTTCATTAGAGTTAGGATGGAATATGGCAAAAGCCAGTTTATATATATACTTACAGTTTTTAAAGGTCGCTCCACATCTTGTCAAACAAAGATTGGACAGACTTGTCTTTCACAATTTTATGAAGATATGAAAAAGGCAGCTCTCGCAGTTTACAAACTGGTCTGACCATAACGTCTCCCAGGGTACCCTAGGAGAACAGGGCGTGGCTTCCTGTATATAGGGGGTACCCCGGCCTGCAGGGTTTCATGTTATTCTTACTTTACCTGAACATAGTTAAGGTTAAGATGTTTTAGTTAGATATATATCAGACTTGTTTGTGTATAGGGTGTCTATACTGTGCCATACATTGTAGATTAAGGTGTAAAGTCCTGTTGTTCCATGTTATGCCGATGTACGTGACGTGCCATACGAAAAAAAAATATATATAGACTCAAAGTGACCCAACTGTTGATATTAATTCAGTCTAAATGTTAGAACATTTTTTCCACATCTTTCAGACGTTAGATAATTCTCTACCTTGATGCAACTGAGTTCAATTGTATGTATATACATTACTACTATACTAGGTTTGTGTGTAATCTATTAGGTGTACATAGTTTCAAGCTCTAAGCATTTCACAAGTGCCAGACTTGTAGTGTGTGACATATTTCATATTCGCGACTTTTTCTCCAATAAGATGGCTCTAATTTGTACAGCATTTATATTTAATTATGCATTTTCATTCCCAAATTTCATGAAAATCCATTCAAAATTTGATTCTGCCAATAGCTCTCAGTGTTATTGGGTTGGGGATGCGATGGCAGCCAATCAACATTATTGCATATTGGACTGTTTGATGACATCAAGAGATAAAAAACCTGTGTGCTATATGCTGAGATTTCTTTAATTTTTTATAGAATCTTAAGAAATTTGTAAACAAGGCTGTACAATGTTCTTATCTAGAATAGAATAGAACAAAATTTCGCGGCTGTGGAAATAATTGTTGCTGAAATATTGGTGAAAACTTCATGGATAAGAACTACATCACACACAATAATTATAGAGTAGAAGTAAAAGAGTAGTTTGTGCTACATGTGTGTAGTATAACTGCAATCAGTTTTTCTCATGGTACCATGTATTGTATTTCATAATTATGGTCATAGAATGAAACAGTTTGGACCAAGTCCACCTTCTTGTATCTTCATGGAAGAAAATCTTTTCTCATTGTTTACAAAATTTCTCTCATTTGTATATCAGTTTAATGAACATGTTTAATGCTGCTAGTAGATATCTAAATATATTTGTAAGTAGGGCAAATATTCCACTGACCTAGCTGTTTGGCAGTGGAAGATTCTATAATCCTACCCAAAGTGCTACAGTGTTTATGGTTAAAAAATTTAAATTCTCTGCAGAATTTATTGAATAGATTGAGATGTTTTTGAATCATGGTCACAAACTACTGAAATTATTCTATTCTTAAAAATTTAATTAGAATGTATTCTAATTGAGGTTTCAATTCTGATGTAAACTAGCTCCAGACTCCCAATTCAATTCAGATATAAGACTGGGTCAGTTGATCTAATGAGGAAGGCCGATGCTCCAGTTCGATTCAGATGTGGTTGAGCAGTGTTCTAATTCAATTCAGATGTGAGAGGATTGTTCTAATTCAGTTCAGTTGTAAGACTAGCTCCAGTGTTCTAATTCAATTCAGATGTAAGACCAGCTGGATTCGTTTAATGAGGAAGACCAGTGTTCCAATTCAATTCAGATGTTTGAGCAGTATTCTAATTCAATTCAGGTGTGAGAGCAGTGTTCTAATTCAATTCTGATGTAAGACTGATAGATAGATCCATGTTTTATTCTAGTTCACACTGTAAATTCCTAAATTTCTATGCTTATAATGATTGAGATCATCAGGAGTGCTATAATAGGTGGATTATTTCATCACCTTGTAATTAAAAAGTGAAATGGTTGATTGTTTTAGTTACATTGTATATCTTAAAGTTACTCAATTGTTATTGATGTGTGGTTTGTTAGTGTATTGAAGTTTAAAACTACATATCTCAAGAATTTTGTCATGTGGTGTTAATTAGTGTCGGACAATTAGTACAAGTGGAAAACTTACAAATTTTTATGATTCGTTTTCAATTCAGCATTCATGACATCGCTTGCATGATCCGTGTTTTCATGTTTTGCCATTTATGAGTACAGCTTCAGCAATATTTTTGTTTTCGCCATCAATCTACACTCAAAAAAAGGTGTGCTTCCCCCAACTGCTACACATGCAATGCAAAAGAACCAAATCTATTCGGTGTAGATTAACAAGTTGGATTGTCACTGCCAAGCACAGTGGAAGTTGTGGATAAGATCATTTTTTTCTGGAATGGTTGGGGAAACAACAAAACCTATTCTTACCAGCTTGCTGCCTTGTAATGTTGCAAACCTTTCAGATATATTTTCTTGATCAGACGCTCTTTTTTTTCAGTACACCATCTGAATTAAAATTCAAAGTGCTTACATTTCCCTTTGCTGCCTCCTGCATGCCCACAGGTGAACTTTGGCAGAACAAAATTTAAGTATTGAAATCAAATCAGAGCTTGCATATATTTGCTTTGAAGTTTGTTTGATCTGGCTTGCAGAAGTTCAGCTCGAACTCTGTTCAAGTTTGAAGGCAGAATTTTGAAGCATTACTTTCGGCAGTCCTTATTTCAGTTTTAGTCTTAGGTATTCTTTGCTCTGTTTTTCGTTCTATTCAGTTGCTGCGTTTTTAAGTTTACACGTTCCTCTAATCCATACGATCATATCACAATGTGAGGGATCAAAGATCCGGAGTGTAAAACGGAAGGGAACAAAAACTGCAAGCATAGTCCGCAGTGCTGATGTTTGTATGGTATATCTTTACCATATATTTATGACGAAGACAACAGGCGTGTTTCATTGGACGGCCACGAATGTAACATTTCAAAAGAAATCACAAAACCGGGGAGAGGACGACAAACATGTATTTTGTATATTTTTTATTATTCTATATTTATCCCTCCAAATCACTCCATAGTATTGATGGGGTGACTAAACTCTTCAACATGGTGCTTTTGAGTTTAGTACTACACCACACTGAGAAACAAACGAATTGGCCTTAGGCTGAGGTACTGAAGTGCTACAGATAATCATGTGCGAGATCGGGATAGTTTGTGTTCCTTCTCGTTCCTGTAAGATTCTACTGTCTGGTTGTTCTCTATACTGGATACAGTTGCGCATGTTAGCAACTCTAAAATATAAGCTTTACTACCGGAGTTATGCTTTATATACAAGAGGGGTATTGGTGGTTGCAATATATGGTTTCATTTTTTTTTCTCTCGTTTATTTTTTTTTTTTTTTGGTCTTTCTTCTTGTATATGTACGGCTTTGGAAGCAGACGAATAAACATTTGATTATCTGATTTGTCTTGGTTTTGTTTGTGTTTGCTTTAGGATGACACGGGACAGGCAGAAATCAACGAGACAAATATGTAATGTTTGGAGACATGAGCTTTGTCAAGAGATACACGCATGATCATGTTTGAAAGTCGGACCGAGTTAGTAAAAGTATGCTTCGTAGAATGCCGCAATCAATCCGGTTCTCAAAGTTGCATATTGAAGGCATGTTTTAAAAGGAGCTTTTATTGATGAGTAACTGTCGAGTCGGTTACCAGCAAGATATACCGTCCATCTCTCCGGTCTGGGAATCTTGGGATATTTGGTGCCACTTCCACTCCGTGTTGTAAGTGCGTACAACACTAGTTTATAGAGTTGACAAGTTAAATACCACTTCCTTTCTAAATTTATAAAAGATCACATTCGTCTCTCCGTATAGTTGACTATACAATCGAAACATTTCCAGCCACAAGTCTTGCAATCAGCTAATAAGCGCCGTTGGACAGTAATGAAATAAAATCATTATGAAGTATTGCGGCATGGCAAGAGATCGTCATGAATTTCGGACGTAATCGCCGAGGAGTCCGCAATAACGAGCTCAACGCAGATGCGTAACGCTGCTAAATGATACTTGTTGACGAGCCCGGGATCATATAAGAAGATGGGGAGAATGACTCCTGGTTTAAATCCACAAAACTCTCCTATCATTCTGGAGTGAGTAATGAAAAAGCGTGCCGAATCATATTTTGGAATTTGTGCTATCAAATATTTCTATGAAAAAGCTGAGATGTTCTGTAACTCGGTGGAGGAAAATCAAGAAGCTGGTAACTCCCACCTAATCAGACATCATCAAGGCCCTATTCAGGGCGATCCACGGGGCACCCCGATCTCAATATAGACCCCCGACTAATTTGCCGTAATGACACATTTGTTAAGAATTACATCATCCCTGGATAAAAACAACCGAGGGAGCACTGAAATTGCAGCTTAGAGGTAATTTACATGGTCAAATATTATGAGTAATCCCACGTCTCCGCGAAGCAGATTTCTGTCCTGGGTATATTTCTAAGAATCAACCAATGACTATATGCGGTTGATCCTCTCGGCGAGTAAAATATATGCTGAAATGACGGGAGGCCAGTTTTTATCGTGTTCAAAGACTATTTGCATACCCGTAAACAGCAAAACAGTCCATTTACATGCGATGTCCTTGAATTTCAAGAAATCATAGCATGCAATATGCTAATCTCCTGACGATGACATCGATATATAAACTGAAAACACTTCAGCGGCAAAATCGAAGATTTTGAGTTTGGATTATAGGGGCAATAGGTGGTGTACATTGTCGTCCTTGCATAACTCTTGCACATCTTTTGTAGAGAAATATTTGCCAGATAACTACTGTATCATATGGTTGCGCTTGAGCGAAGTCTGAAATTCTACTCGGAACACGACGTGAAAGTTTGAGCTTTGGGCGAAAATAAGAAAATAAGCAAATTGATAATTGTCCTAAACAAAGAAAGCTTAAGCCTATTCGATATAAGCATTTGACCTGACACTAGGTGTGGTATAAAAACAATTTGGATAAAATAATTTCTATAGTTTTCTTGTAATCGGACTTCAGATCCACATGCAATTCAATTTTAATAGAGGGTCTTCGACATAAAGTATTCCTATATGTGCAAACGATGTTAGTAGTAGAGGCGCCCTTACGGCTGTATCTAGGTCACGTATGACGCGTTTGACGTTATCGTATGACGTCACTGGGGTCGAGGTCACGTGAAAGTAGGTCAAGGTCACGTGAAAGTAGGTCAAGGTCACGTGCAAGTAGGTCGAGGTCACGTGAAAGTAGGTCGAGGTCACGTGAAAGTAGGTCGAGGTCACGCGAAAGTAGGTCGAGGTCAATCGAAATAGGTCGAATGACGTAAGAAATCGACCTAATTGGGCGGTATGACGTAATAGTGTTACGTAATTAGGGTGTTGGGTCGTCATGACCTGGGTCGCGTCGACCTTTCAGGGGTCGTGATCGGGTTACTGAGTCGTGTGACGTCTATATTTAACAGTCAGGTCTATTTTTAGCAACCCCTTTGTTATCTATAAATAGATACATCACGTGACTCATTGACGGCGATTAAGATAAAAGGCGAGCGTTTTCTAGTTCGTTTGTCATAAGCCTCTGGCGCACGAAGGTGCGTCTTTTACGTAATTGGGCGATCGGTATTTCCAGTCCGCATACATGGACGACGAGAAAACAGTGGATGAGGGTAAGTTCGCATTATCAGTCGTTAGTTCCTTTGAGAAAAATTGAAAGCGGTTGCTTTCTCAAAACATCTAACGCCCGAATCATAGCGTGTCTTTCATCCTGGTGAACCGGTGATATAAACTAAATCAACAACTTGTATTAGAGTAAACGATATATATATTTTTATTTTTTAAAATTCACCCCAATCCCCCTCCCCAAACACACATCTTCACTTCGAGTTATTTCACGGTTATTCTATTGTCTATTTTTGTTTTCCCTCCACAGCGTTTCTTCTAGATACGATATGTACTCCCTCTGCGTCCGGTCCCTGTTTTCCAATTCTATTATCCGTAGTCTCATCTCGTCTCTGAGGAAAAACAAAAAGGAATTTCTATTAATAATCTGATACGGCGCGCATGTCAAATATGGTTGAGCGTAGTATAATAGAATGAATTTACTCTATAGTTAAATGACACCTGTTCTTCAAAAAACTGAACCAATGGACTTCCGATCGAACTCAAACTGACCCCCGGTAAAAGATCGCTTACGGTGGTGATTAGAGCATATACTCCCCTCCCTCAAACATATATTATCATTTCCCTTATTCACACGAATGATGGTTACTCTTAATGTCGCCGTGTTAATTAAGGTAGTATCTTCAACTCGAGGGTTGGTTGAGGACGAGACGTCGTCACATATGATGACATCGCTTCCATCGCCTTCTATGACGATGACATCATCCTCGTCATCGGAGATAACAATTAGGACGGGGTCATTATCAACAGGATCGTTAACTCTGTAAATGCACGATAATCGCTAAATGATTAGGCAGAAACTGTCGTATACTTAAATATAGGTAAATATTTAGAAAAATGTACGAAAATCAGAGACCAGTGAAACAATAGTAGCCCACTCTCCGCTGTATATGTCTCTAGATTATACCAATAAGCCATGTAGCTTACGAAAATAAACTTACTTACTTACTTACTACGATCATTTAGTCATAGATTAACTAAGTCTCGAGAGTTCACGGCAATGGGCTACACTCTAGGAACATTGAATTACGAGACGGATATGATAAACACAATATCCATTGATCTTGTCGGCATCGTTGAAAACTGATGACCACTTTCATCTTTTAAATAACTCCAATTATTTTTTTATATATCTGTTTTGATAATTTAGGTGCTAATATAATTAATGAAACAGGTCTTGGATTTTGAGCCTTAGGAAGCACTTATAGGGCGACGGCTGTCTAATGAGGTTTACATACCCTAGTACATCGTCGAACAAGCTGTACGAAATTTCGGATGATGGCGGCGACGAGTAACTCGTGGGAGTATCGGGCATGTTGTATTCAGAGTCGGACCAGTATTGACTGAAAAAAGAGTATGTTTGAAAAATATATCGTAGAAATACTTGCTGGACGACATTACATTAAGCCGCTGTTCTTATAACCATCCTAAGTGTATAAAGTGGAGTACAACTAGCAGTGCAGTCGATCGAAATAAAAAACACAGGTCATTTCATTCGGGTGTTTATATAATTTACAATTTATATACATGCAAAAAAACCCGGTTATATTCGAAAGAAACAAAACTCACTCGTCATTTCCTTTGAAAGCGGCCATCGTGAATTAAACCTTGTTCCTCGTCAAAATTGTGATGTACTGGTCGATCGTGAACACGCGTATTTTATGGTATTTCTATAAAGCTGAAGCGGTTTTCTCACGCCACATGAGTACAATAGGGGTCAATCATCTTTGACCGTTGAATTCGACTTCTCCCGGTCAGTAATGGTAAGGCAGGTGTTCTGTTATTCCGCCCCACGTGGGAAAAGGGTTTATTAAGGGGACAATAGCATCATACCTTCGTTTCAACTACGCGGCCCGAATTAACTCGAGTCTGTGTGTGTGTCGATTTGTTAAAAGCAAAAATCTATAAAAATCTGTACAAACAGTTGAAATGTCAGATTGGCAAAAAGCAATATGTTAAAGATACAGTTTTAAAACTGATATGTGTTTTGAAAGAATATTATCAAGATCCAATGCTAGAGTATATTAGCGCATACATTATGTAAATGAAGAGCAGGTCTCCATAACCTCCCAACTGTTTTATAATATCGATGATATATGTTTGTCAGGCTTAGTCTACGCATATGTAGGAAATAGGACAGGAATAACTGATATCTCAGGCATATAACTTTTATAGTAAAGACTTTGTGTATGCAGTGTACACAATTTGTTCATTTGATGAGCAACTTCAACACCCGCCGATATAATACAGGATAAATCGGTTAGTGTGTTGACAAACTACCGTTATAATTAACCGAAGCGTGGAATATGTGCACGTTTATTCGCTGTTATAATTACTTGTGTATAATATAGGAATACTGTCTTGTTACACGATTAATATTTGTTCCCAAAAAGTTGAGAGTTTTGTCATCGACTTCTTTAAAACGTGATTTACCATACCCGAGATCCCTCATAACAACATAAGCTGCAAGTTGATTCGAACGATATCATTATGTCCGTGAAATAAACTGGGATTGACGAACGAGCAAACCAACGCCTCTCGCAGACAAACTACTTGAAAGTACAAACGGCAAGTGAAAAAAAATTAATTTGACGAAAGTTATTTTCATGATAACCAGAAATAAATATGTAATATTATGTGAAAAAAAGAAAGAAATGTATTTGTATACGAATTGGCCGTAAGTTACATTATACTGATCAAATCGTATTACATGTACAATGTTCTGGTTTCAGTCGACGGTGAAATGATATGTATACGACTAAGCAAAATAACAGGAATGTCCCCTTCTTTTCTACACGGCGTATAGAGTTACACATGTACATATGATATGTTGTGTCGCCACGAGCGACCAAAAAATCAATGTTTTTAAATGACTCTTTGTACAAAGAACAAATCTTGTTTCTTATATATCGATTAGGTCGCTGTTATGAATCTTTGTCCATCGACATCAGCTTGTCTGCGTATGACTGTATATAGTGTCGGGTTTCTATAATTTTTTTTCACTTTAGCATTCATAAAACTTCTCGAATAAACTCCGATTATGATAAATTTGCAAAACTGGGTCTCTTGCCGTTTCCTATCATACATACTATGCTTATGCCAATTCGGCCTTTCCTATAGCGGCATATCATTTGACTGTCTATGTAATTTGTGTTGTTCTACGTGGTGGGGTAAAATGGTTTGATGAGCTGGGGAAATTTCACATTCCACTGGGGCCTGCTGAGAGAGTGGGGGAGTGGGTGTATGTAAAAGTTTCTCCAGAAAAAATATAAAAAGCGGAACACGGACTTTATCCCTAAACTAGGGAAAAACACCTATCAACGCTATCCAAAAGGGGTCATATCGGTCCCCGGGCTTATCGGGGCCTGGGTGCATGGGTGGGTGCATGTAAAAGTTTCTCCAGAAAAAAAAATATATAAAAAACGGAACACGGACTTTACCCCCTAAACTAGGGGAAAACCACTATCAAGAGCGTACTTGTAGCAACGACCGCCAACGCCGAGCTTAACGCTTCAACGCCCTGGTGAACTAGCTCAGAAGCCCTGATTTTCATGGAATTCCCACCGATACATCGAAATGCAGAGACGCCCGTCAACGCCCGTCGTTACGCCTTAACGCCCGTCTCAACGCCCGTCGTTACGCCTTAACGCCCGTCTCAGCGCCTTAACGAGCGATAAAGGGCTTTTGAAGGCCGATTAACCTTTGAACTCTGAGTGCACTTTCGGTCACGTGACCGGAAGTGACCTTTGACCAGGTGACCGGAAGTGACCAATCCGGATGTACCCGGATGTAAAAATCCACAAATATAAAGTGCCCGGATGTTCAATTCACTTCGCCCAATGGAAAACCTCCTCTCTCCTCGTGCAAAGATCACACGCGGCCAAGGGTACACCTTCATGGCAGGTCAGGCATCGCTGGCGATGGTAGCGGAGATCTCCGGGCTCTCCCCTGGTTGAGCTGTAACCCACACTGAAGAAATCATCTATCATTTCCATAGTTATGGGCGGGTATCTTTTGGTAACTCGTTTGGGGAGTCGAGCGGGGACCGGCACCTTTTCGTCAATCTTCAACGATTGCTCGTCTGCCTTGGAATTGACTGACTTTTCCATTTGATAGGGTCGGGTACAGGTTGTGAGAAATGTATATCTAACATGCGTGTTTCCGTATTTATAGTTAGACGGGAGGTGACCGTCCTAGCGACCAATCAGAAGCCATCATTTCAGAATACCACCACACACCACCACCACCCCCACCGGGCACCGGGCGCTGAGAAGGGCGTTAAGGCGTAAAGATAGGGCGTTAAGGTATTGAGACGGGCGTTAAGGCGTACCGACGGACGTTGACGGGCGTCTCTGCATTTCGACGTATCGGTGGCAATTCCATGGAATATCTAGAAAATCAGGGCTTCTGAGCTAGTTCACCAGGGCGTTGAAGCGTTAAGCTAAGCGTTGACGGGCGTTACTGTGGATAAAAGCAAGCGTATTTCCAAAACACGCACAGTCGAAGTTCAACCGTCAACATAGCTTATACTTGCTCTGAGTGCGAACGCACGTTTACCAGACATTACGATATGATACGACACCAGAAAAATATACATGGGATTGAAGACTCTGAGGAGTTCGTTGAGGCGGATGCTGATACAGAGTCTGATGAGAGTGTATCGACTGATACCGAAACAGAGATTGCTGAGAGTCTATCTAGTGATACGGAGAGCTTGACCTCGGATAGTGAGACTACGTCCGTGGAAAGTGAGGCAGAACCTACCTTCTGGGATCGTATTGTGACAGCAGCTATCAATACTTACGCTGCAGCGATCGAGGACGCCGGAGAGGGTAATTTACAACAGGCGTACACCCAAATGCGCCCCCGCATCAGGAAAACAGCCATGACAATCTATGAACAGTATACCTTACTACCGCTTGAAATGAAAGGCGATCCCACGCACAGGTCCATCATGAAGACCAAGCGTCAGTTGGAAGAGGCTATGGGGCTACCACCCACCGAGGCCCTGGTAAATGCGATCAGAATGCGCAAACAACTGTTTCACGACATGCTGCCCGAAGAATATCCAGGCCTGCCCGACGACGCTTAGGTCACACCGAGCAAAGATGAAACTTTCTGAAATGGCCACTTGTGATTGGACAAGAATACGTCTAACGGACAGGAACGAATAGGACAGATGTAAATGGTGGCCTCTGATTGGGCAAGAGTCTTTTTGAGTTGTAAACATACCCAACGCGGTTCCCCCAGCGTGGGTATGATGTAACATTGGGGAAAATAAACTATATGAAAAAAAAAATTGTTGTTGT